>PVLD010017861.1:0-26245 GCA_004027595.1 Dinomys branickii | reverse complement strand
ACCCAACTGTCCAGACAAAGACTAGGCCACAGGCCGGGGGGGGGGTAGCACACACCTGTAATCCCAGCACTTGGGAGGCGGAGGCAAAAGGACTGCAGAGTGACATCTCCAAAAAACCAAAAGCAAGGGGAGGAGGGTCCCTGGGAGAGGGGAACTCTATAAAATGTAAAGTACTAAACATTAAAAAAAAATTGTTAAAAAAAATAAGTTTGCTTGTTTTTGTTTTTTGAGACAGGATCTCACTATGTAGTTCATGCTGGCCGTGAGCTCACTGTGTAGCCCAGGCTGGCCTCAAATTCATGGCAATCCTCTTCCCTCAGCCTTCTGGGTGCTGGGATTACAGGCATGCACCATCATGCCGAGATTGAAAATACTTTTTCAGGGGGTCCTTTTAAAACAGGGTCTTGCTATGCAGTTCAGGCTGCCTTGAACTCACTGTGTAGTGCAGGCTGGCCTTGAACTCAACAGTGATCCTCCTGCCTCACCCTCCTGAGTGCTGGGATTACAGGCATGTGTCATCATGCCATGCTCGAAAATAATTATTTTTTAAATGTAAGACCTCAGATACTCAGTATATAAAAGTACTTGCATGAGGATCTTCATTGCAGCATTATTTGTAACAGAGAAAATATTAAATTGTAAATTTCTCAATAGACACTCAAGAAACTTAAGTGGAATTTTAGACACACTCTCACTTTCCAAATGTATCCTTATATACAAACTAAATACTTTTATAATGAATATTATGCTTTCCAAATTTAAAACATAAAATTTTGCAGGACACAGTGTAATCCCATCCACTTGAGAGGCTGAGACAGGAGAAGTCCAAGTTCAAGGCCAGCTTTAGCAAGTTCCTAAGACCCTGTCTCACAATAAAGAATACATAGAGCTAAAGATGTAGCACAGTGCCAAAGTGCTGGGTTCAATCCCCAGTACCATCAACAAAAACCCAAAACCGAAAATCAAAACACCCACCCATAAAATTTTGTGAAAGCATACTATGTTGTTTTACTTAAAATCCAGTACTTATGAGTATACTGTACAAAAATATGAAAGCTTACCATGTATTCTGAAGGAGCCATAAATTCAATAGTAGCATTTTGAACTTCAGGTCTTCTGTGAGGTTCTCCATAAACTCTGGTCAAAGGGTTGTACATGAATTCTTCAGGAACTGTATAAAGTTAATACTATATTGATAAACTAACCAATACTAGAGGATTAGTTTAATGTATCTTGCATTTGGCCACTTTCTTAGTTGAGGAGTTCGTAGTTAATTTGATTTTTTTTTTTTTTTTTTGCGGTACTGGGGATCAAACTCAGGACCCTGCGATTGCTAGGCAAGCGCTTATTCCACTGAGCTATATCCCCAGCCCCAGTTAATTTGATATTAAGGGATAAATTCATCTTCAATGTTCTATCCATGTACTCAATGGCACTAAATATGCCTTATTGCTACAACTACAATCACTGTAGCTTTTCTTTTCCCATCTCCTGATATCCTTTTTGTCTTACTTTTTGCGAAAGCTGTTTTCCCAAAATACCTTCAAAAGGCTACAGACTTCGAAGCACGCAAACCCAGTAACACCTGGCCAGGCCAGCTAGGAGGTCAGGCAGGGCCACCTGGGCACATTTGTTTGCTTCTCTCTAAAATGCCACCAAGGCTTTTTCTTTCTCCTTCCCCATCTCTCTTGCCTCAGCTGGGAGCCCAGGGCTCCCTGGCTCCAGGAACAGCTCATGGGAGGGAGGGGGAGGCGTGGCCGAGCCTCCGTGCAGCAGCCACAGGCTGCGAGGCCCGAGGCTCCCCACCCCAGTTGTAGTTGTTCTCTGCAGACGTGCGGCCAGCACGAGAGCCTGTTACTAACCCAGAAGACGCTCCACAAGAAGCATGGAAACCTGAGCTATTCCCCATACTTGGGCTCTACATCCCCAACATAATAGTTTCTTTCTCCCATCGAACAGACAGCTCAATGGCCACTAATTCTTTTCTCATTGTTTTCTAAGTTTTTCTCTTCAACCAGCGTGTGAGCCAAAGCACCCCAAGATAGTTGGAGAGTACGTTATCCCCAGAAAGTAGGATCTACACCTGGAAGAAGCTATAGAAAACAGAGTCCTCCACTCCCTCATCACCCCATAAAGAATTACGGGGACTGGCCAGGTGTGGCAGCACACACCTGTAACCCCAACACTCAAAGAGGCTGAGGCAGGACACAGTGAGTTCAAGGCCAGCTTGAATTACATAATGAGACCCTATCTCAAAAAAACAAAACAAAACAGAATTATGGGAATATGTGTCTCTCAGGGGAAAATGAGACAGGAGATTGGGGTGTGACACAGCTGGCTGGGGAAGTATGATTACAAAATCCCAAGACACACACACAGAACCATTCCCAACTGCCTGCACATGGACTTCTCTAAAGAACTGGAACACATTTTCCATAGGACAGCCTGCCTGGTATCAGCCTGAGGACTGAGTAATACAAAAAGAAGAGTTGCCACTGAGTTTTTACCACTAGGTTCTCTCATGTATGGTGGCCACTCTCACACTAAAGCGCAGTGATGGCGAACCTTTTAGAGCTTCCAACAACACAAGCAGCCTACCGGGACATGTATGCTGTAGGTTCGCCACCACTCTGGGTGTGTTTCTTTTCCTACTTTTACCTGGCTCAATCTCATTCTGCAGAACCTGTATCTTTTCCTATCTTTAATAAAACTTTGCTATCATTAAAAAACAGTTATGAAATGATTACCGAAGAAGATCCCCTCAATTACTGAGAAAGCTACATTCAACTATGCTTGGCCACCACCTTGTACAGAGCAGGGAGTGAATTAGGCAGCTCTCCTGCAGGCTTATTTTCTTTCACCCTAGAGAAAAGGCATGAGGTAATTTCTAAATAAAAATATTTAAGCTGGCTGACATAGATAATAACATGAAATACACCACTCATTATATACTCAACAGAAGAAATGTAAAGTGGTCTCAAAATATCACATATTTTGCTTTAAAAGCATTTTTTATTGACAAATAGAAATCCACAGAGAAAGATCAGTGTGGAAGGATTGGTCACAGATAAGTAACAGGGCTACTCTGTTCTTTCCTTTTTGGGATGAGGCCTCAGTGTGTTGTCTGTCATGCTCTTCTGGCCTCAGCCTACTAGTACCTGGGATTACAGGCTCTTTTCTGTTTTGTTTTCGTTTTTTTACCTTACTTTTTATTACCTGATTTTCCTACAGTGTGAGGAGAAGTTGTAAAATGTCTCAAAAAAGCATACCGTCATTGATCCGGTAACATAAGTTACATTTCCATCTCCTTTGATCAAGAAAGCTGACGAAAGGGTTGATGTACGTCCTGCACGAGCGGCATCTCACAATTGTACTGGAGGTGACCACAGGCAGCTGCTGCAAACACAGAACTAACTTCTTAAAGGCGATGGTCGTTGGAAAAGACAAACACTAACCCATTCCTCCCAAAGAACTACTGGAACAACAGCATTTCGGAGAAAACAGAATAAAGCATCTTCCAACTGCCCTACAGCCTAGAAGCAAGAGGCCCTGGCTTCAATTCCCAGCACCATAAAAAAAACAAAAATTCCCAAACAAAGTGAAGCGTGGTGGTACACACCTATAATCTCAGCACTCTGAGACGCAAAAGCAGAAGTGTCACTGAGGTTAGGCAGAAGGATTGCAAATTCAATCCCAGCCTATACAATTTAGTGACTTAGCAAGATCCTATCTCCAAATAAAAAGCAAAAAACAAAAAATAAAAAAGGGCTAGGAAAGGAGAAAAGAAAGAAGGGAAATGATGCCTATTGGTTTAATGAAAGGAACAGTTAATGCTTAAATTTTATTTTTAAAAATTTTTTAAATTTTTTCTTCTTGACCAATTTTACATGCTTATATCTGGTAATCTGAACAACTAATTTGAAGACAACAATGTGCAATATAACAATCATTGGTGAATTCCTACCACCTTGTTTAGTGAAGCTCCAAATTGTTTCTAATGTTTTTTAAATTACTTTTTATTCTCTTTAATTGTTTGATCAATCTTGCATGCTTACATCTGGTAATCTGAGCAACTTCGCTGAAGATAACAATATGTAACATGGCAACCATTGTTAATTCCTATCGTTTTGTTTTGAAAACATGTATCATTTTTGCTTTTGTGTTGTTTTGGTTTTGTCTGTTTTCTTTTTTCTCTCTCTCTTAAAAAAAGAGGGGCTAGAGATGTAGCTCAATGGGAAGGCCTTAGCAAAGGCCTTCCCCAGTAGCAAAAAAAGAAAGAAAAAATTTGCCACACAAAAGATTTATGTAACTGAAAAGTATTAATTTTAAATCCTATTTTCTCTAGTATCATTTGCATTATAATTTGCCTTTTAAAACAAGTATTTGTCTTCTCATTAAACATACTACAAGACCCCCAAGCGTGGGGGCACACACCTGTAATCCCAGCACTTGGGAGGCTGATGCAGGAGGATCTTTGAGAGTTCAAGACCAGACTAGGCCACAAAGCGAGCTCAAGGCCAGCCTGAACTGCATAGCGAGACCCTGTCTCAAGAAGACCAAAAAAAAAGCGCCACATACTACAAGACAGTGTATTTTCTAGGACAGATGGCAGAGTTAACAGGAACAACATTCTAAAATAATTAGATTATTAAAACCTTTGCTTGTTTGTGTAAGGTCTCACTCTGCGGTCAGGCTGGTCTCAAACTTAGGATCTTTCTGCCTCTGTCTGCTATGCTGGGATTACAGGCATGTGACACTACAACAGCTCAACAAGCCCAGCTCATTACACAGCCTTTGATGTGAGGTTATGAGGCTGACTTGGTTCTCACAGAAGACTTGTTATGAAGTTAAATTAAAGTATCCTACATACAAAAAAAGTTTATCCTACATATTAAAAGCTCTAAAGTTGTCATATCAAAAATCAATAAAGCTAGGTATATAGCTCAGTGACAGAGCATCTGCTTAATACACAAAGCTACAGCTTTGATTCCAGCACTGTAAGAGTAAAACAAACAAAAGAAAATAAAATCTTATCTCCAAACAGAGGTTCAGTTGGGAAACAAAGACTAAACTTCAAGAGTGTGTGGACAGATATCAAGATCTTAGGACAAAAGTAAATCAGGTTTTTTTTCCCCTTTGGAACTAAATTTTTTTATTTATTTACCAAGATGGGGCAACTTCCTAAAGCAACTAACTTTATGCCAAGAACAGCAGAATAGGGACATTAGGGTAAAGTACTTTAATACGTAAATAATTTACAACATACTGAAACAACATTGTTCATGTATTTTTTTTCAGTACCTCTGTTCTATTTAGCACCTCTTGAATTTTTCAATAACATACCATTTCACTTTGTTTTAAAGTGTTTGACAGTAAATTTTTTTTTTTTTTGGAGGAACCAGGGGTTGAACTCAGGACCTTGTGCTACGCCAAGCAGGCGCTTATTCCACTGAGCTATATCCCCAGCCCCCTTGGCAGTAAAATTATTCACTGAATTATAAAGAAACCTGTCAATGACTGCTGGCCATGGTGGCACACATCTGTTAGCCTGGCAATCAGGAGGCTGAGGCAGGAGGATCGCTGTGAGTTCTTCCAATGCCAGCCTGAACAATGCGGCAAGATCCTGTCTCAAAAACGAGTAAAAATATCGAACTGACAGAGTAAAAAGCTAGGCATGGTGGTACACACCTGTAATTCCAGCACTCAGAAGGCTGAGGCAGGAGTTTGAGGCCAGCCTACGCTACAATAGTGAGTTCAAGGCCTGTCTGAACTACATGGTGAGATCTTGTCTCAAAAAACACACACAAAAAATTTAAAAAGTGAAAAAGGAAAAGGATCACTGGACAGGTATAACAACAAAACAGCACAAAGGAAATCTGTCAGTGATCAAACTGACACTGACATCCTAAAAACAGCTCAAATTCTATATATGATTGCTGAATTGCTGCAAAAAATTTTCATCACTAACTTTCTATAAGACAATTATTTTCACTAGAGAAACATACCACTAGATCTTTGAAAGGATGAAGCAACAGCCCCAGAGGAAGCTTGGCTTTATTCAGTAAGGCCTGAGTCTGAGGAATGCTAGTCAGCGTGCATCGAAATAACCTGTATCAAGGTAAAAAGTATGTATTACTTACTGTTACCATTATTTGCACGTGCGCGCACACCACACACACACACACACACACACACACACACACACACACACGAGATTTACAAGGTATACATCTTAATATTACATCAAGCTGGGCCTGGTGGCACATGCTTATCAGCACTTGAGAGGGTGAGGAGAGAGGATTACAAATTCAAGGACAGCCTGAGCTACATACACAGTGAGTTCAAGGCCAGCCTGGACTACTCAGTGAGACCCCGTCTCAAAACAAAAAGAAAAATCAGATTATGGTGAAATGTTTTAATATACCCTCTCAAATTTTATCCCATTTAAATATTTAAATCGAAGTCCTTCTCAGAAATAAGAGTAGATGATTACCCTGTATTCATTTAAAATACAATCTCTTCTTGGTTTGTATATACTAATCTCTAGACTATTAAATGACTTATTTATATAAATCTAGATTACACTAGAATTACTTGGTGATGACATAAACTTGCAAATGCAAGGTTTATTACTGTTTTGTTTTATTTGAGATGGGTATTGTATAGACTGGTCTCAAATTCCTGGGTTCAAGTGATCCTCCTGCCTTAGCTTCCCAAACAGCTAGGGTTACAGGTGTGTGCCACTGAGCCCAGCCCAGGTTTATTATATAAAATTTCAATTTTGCTTAAGATTCTAAAAATACTATTTCAAAATAACAAAGAAAAACTTGTAAGAAAATAAAAAAATGCATTATATCATTCTTTACTACATTTTTAAACTTATGACAAATATTTAAGAAAAAATATGTTTGTACTAAAATTTATTTAAAGTGACAACAAGTAACGATTATATAGAATCTAATCCTTATACTTTGGAATATAGCTATTATAATACTAATGAATATTACAATCTCAAAGCTAGTAAGGACAATAATCAATTCAGATGTTATAACCCTATTTCTTAAGTTAGATCAAATCAACATTCATGGTAACTCATTCCTGCAATCCTAGCACTTGGGAGGCTGAGGCATGAGGATTTCCAGGAGTTAAGAGGCCATCTTGGGTTACATAGTGAGTTCTAGGCCAGCCTACACTACATAAGGAGACCCTGTCTCAAAAAACAAAACCAAATGAAGTTAATTTAGATCAAATCTCATGGGTATAAGTAAGAGTTCTATCTTCTGTATTCAGAAATTTTTCATATATTAGCCTACTTGTATGGCCTATCCATAGTATCTGAAACAAATAAACAAAAGCCAAGCTGAGATAAGACACTAGAAAACAGAATATGCATAACATGACACTGAGTAAGAAACAACATCTGAAGCCTTACTCTGGGTTACAGTTGAGTCTCTGGATATCTCCATGCACATTTGGAACTGGAGGCTGCAAAGGTGCAGAGGGAAGCATCTTTCTTTCTTGAAGAAGATTGACCACGCGCAGGCCCTCCGGATGCAGACTTAATCCGCTCATGCTTGCTGTTAAATGATTAGCACCTAAGGGAGTCTGCAGATACATATATAATTTTAAGGTAAATAACTTTTCTAAGTGTGTAGGTACTTGGTTCATTTCCCTCTTAATGACAAAAGTATAATCTAGATTTGTTTGGTAAGGCTTGTGTCTAGATGTCCCCTCAAGCCTCATGTGGTTACAGGTGGGGCTTTTCAGAGGTGGCTGTGTGACTACCAAATTAGCCCACTGACTGGTCTGGCAGTTCTGAGTGTGGATAATGGGAAGGCCCCCTGGGTGTTAGTGCTACCTGTGCTGAGGGCATTTGACCTGTACAAATACAAGGGGCAGAGAGAGGGCTCCTGTCAGTGCTGTGCTGTCCTGCTGCCTTCTGCCTGCCATGAACTATTTCTCCTCTGTGATACCTCTGCCAGCCACTGACAAGGAACTGAAACCTCTACAAACTTTAAGCTGCAATAAACTTTTCCTCCCTTAAATATGCGTGTCAGGTATTTTATCTCAGTAACTAGAAAAGTAACTAAGATATTGGTCAATCTTTTAGTTCTGAAGAAATGAACCCTTTACAATGGGCTATTAAAATGTTCAATATACCTTCTTTATTTGTTTTTGGGACTGGGTTTCCCTGTATTATTCAAGCTGACCTTGAATTCACTATGTAGTCCAGGCTATCCTCAAGCTCATGGCAATCTCTGCCTCAGCCTCCCAAGTGCTGGGATTACAGATGTATTCCACCATGCCTAGCCCAAAATGCCTTCCTAAACATTTCTTCATACATATGCAGTTTTAACCAAAAGAAAAAAACACATTTTTAAAACAAGCTTACCTGAGGAAAGGCCTGGGGGCCACTTGGGTAATTCAAGGAAGAAGGTGGCATTCCAGTCGCACTGCTAGCTGGTGGTGTGTTCTGATAACCAGGTGGTAAGGAGGGATATGCATATCCAACACTTCGGCTCATTTGGGTATTCTTAGTAGCAAGCTGTGGTGTTGCTAGAAACAAGGTAACTTTTAAGTTCTATTTTATATTCCAGAATACTTGAAATCAACACACAGATCCATTAAATTATGAGAGTTGTACTCCAAACTTTTCAAGATTAATTTAATACTGTCATCTACCAGTTGTATAAAATAAAGACAAATAAACACACCAGTAACAAATAGCAATGATTAAAACCTAGTTAATGGAGACTGTAACCATAAGCATATAACAACTTTGGTATGGTTAATTTACTTTCATACCATGCAATAGCTTTTTATTTTCAGTACCGGAGATTGAACCCAGTACTGCACATGGTAGGCAAGTATACTACCACTGAGCTACCTTCTCAGCCCCACATCATGAACTAATTGTCTGATTAATGAATTAGAAATTTAATTAAGAAAATTTAAATGAATCTGATGAAATAGTCTATACAGTCAGAATAGTAATATAGTCATGATCCTAGGACTGACAGGAAATGTAATGAGTAACTCTAAATGTATGGAAATAAAATCATTTATTAGAAGGTATGGCTCCATGACATGATTATGAAGTATTTTCTTAGTTTTCTATAATGAGCACATACTACTTCTATAATCAGAAAAGAGACTCCGAAAAGCTTTCATAGTATCTCACCCAAGAAGCCACCTCCTTCAATTTCATCGTAACTACTATGTGCCATCATAGATCCATTATTGGTATTTGATGTAATACCTAAGAAGGAAGTTCATTAACGAGATTTAAATTAGAATGATCAATATAATTTCTCTGAGATATAAATTAATTTCTAAAATTTTACACAATTTTCCCAATAAATAGCTTAAACCACAGCCTACCAAAAATGTCAAACACTGGACTGGGGAAGTAGCTTAGTGGTATAGCACTTGCCAGACTGTAAAAAAAAGTCTAAACACTGATGGGCAAGTGATGTGAAAAGAAGATATGCAAATGCTTAATAACTATGTGAAAAGATGCTCAATATCACTAATCATCAGGAGAGTGCAAATCAAAATCAAAATGAGGTAGCAAAGAGAAAAAAAAAATGCTGGCAAGGAAGTGAAGACAAGAGAACTCTCCTACACTACTGGTGGGAATATAAGTTAGTACAGTAATTATGGTAAAGAGTACGGAAGTTCCTCTAAAACTACCTAAAGCAATGTTTACTGCAGTAATACACATGACAGCCAAAACACGGAATCCCTGTAAGTGTCCCTCAGTGGATGATTGCACAAAGAATCCGTGATACCTATACATAATGTATTACTAAGCCATAAAAACTATAAATTCTTGGCAGCCATGGTGGTGCAAGCAAGTCTATAATCCTAGCATTTTGGGGATGCTGAAGGAGGATCCCAAGTTTGAGCAAAGCCCAGGTAACTTAGGGAGATCCTGTCTTAAAAATGTAAGGAAAAGAAAAAGAAAAAAAAAAAAGGCAGGGTTTGGGGGGCCTCACACAATTCAGTGCAAAGGCCCTGTCAATCACCTACACACAAAGAAAAAGAAAAGAAAAGAAAATCTTACTTTGTCTTCTCCCAAACTGTATAGGACTGAAGATTAATGACAGGAACGTCTACTTTTTGGTTTTGGTACCAGGAATTGAACTCAGGACCTTACACTTGCTAGGCAGGCACTTGTGCCACTGAGCTATATCCCCAGCCGAATATCTACTTTTGAGTCTAAAATTTATTTCCAGTTATTCTGCTATCACATGAGCTCTAATTCGTGAACAGATGAAAATAATTCGGGAAATAGTATCAACCTCTAGCACAGTGGTGGCAAACCTACAGCACATACTTCGCCGCAGGCTATTTATATCACTGAAGCTATAAAAAGCGCTGATACAGCTCAGCGGTATAGTGCCCGCCTGGCAAGCACAAAGTGGTGAGTTCAGTTCCAGATACCAAAAAACCCCAAACAAACAAACTTACATTTTCACCTAGATAAGGATATATTCCAAACCTTTACCTGATAACTGAAAAAAAACCAGAAAAGGAGAAAGCTATAAAAGGATCATCACTGCTCTGGCACCTAAACAAAGGTGGTAACAGTCATATGAACACCTAGCAGACAAGTTTAATTATTAATTTCAATAAATTCAGTAACTTCTTTCTGGTTTTCAAGAGTAATTTTAGAATTAATAAAGAAAAATGTAGAACTTTCATTAGAAACAAATAAAATAAGAAATATCTAATGTGTGGATTCTTCTTAGTAAAAATTTGAACTATTATAGTCTCACTTTTGAAGTTATAACGTAGCACCCCTTGAGACAATCCCTTGCCCTACTGTTATCACACTGTTACTCATCATTAACACTTCTCCTACTTATAATACAAAAAGTAATATAGAAGAAAATACAAAATAATATTAACCATTTTCAAGTCTAGAATATGGGCAAGTTTTTACCCAGCTTCTCTGTTTTCCTATTTCCACATCTTGCTACAATGGTTACATTACTAAGATCAAATATCTTATGTCACAGAACATTTCATTTAAATACTTAAAGTTACATCCCAAGATATGTTAAAAAGTTTAACTTATATAAAACTTCAAAATGCTTATATATTTCCCTTTTTCATCCTAATAAAGATTAATCTTTTTGGTAACACTGGTGATCAAAACACAACTACTTTGAAAATCTGTTTCTTCCAGGTGTGATGGCTCACACCTGTAATCCCAGCACTCACATCCAAAATGCCAATTTTTTAAAAAAGTTCTACACAGTAACAAAAATGACTAAGAGGGGATGAGAATATAGTCAAGAGGCACAGCGCAGGCTCAGCATGTGCAAAGCTATGGGTTCAATCCCCTGCACCAGAGAAAAAGGAAAAACAAAACAGAAAAACAGAGCTAAGAGTAGTAGCTCTCAAATGCTAGTCCACAACCCAAATAAGGCAATAGAAGTCCTGAGACAGTTTCTTAAACTTCTAATTCCTCACTCCCATCCCTAAATGAAACTAGATTTTCTGGAAAAATGTAATTCTAATGCACAGAATTCAGGTAATAGTCATCAATCTGCCCTCAATTACCTTTGTTATATAATTAATTTACCTTCTTGGTTGACAGCCGAATTGAATGAAGGCTGGGGTGCAGTTCTGAGTGATGCTTTCTGGGGCACAAGGGCCCTTACAGGAGGTGGGACCCCCTCCAGGGGCGGGACCCCGGTTGGAGGAGGCCCAGGAGGAGCTCCGGGTTGGAAAGTGGTAGGCAGAGGTGGATTCCATAAGGGAAGGGCAGAACCTAAGGAAACATTGGTTTTTTTAATGTGTCACTTAAGTAGTCAAGACAGTAAGTCCCTAAACAGTCTTTACCAAAGCAGAATAACTTTTAAATTGACATTTTCATTATAATCTATTAGTTTATCACTTTTTTTTTTTTTTGGCAGTACTGGGGATCGAACTCAGGACCCTGCACTTGCTAGGCAGACGCTTATTCCACTGAGCTATATCCCCAGCCCCCTATAATCTATTAGTTTATAATAATAAGCTGTTAGAAATATTTTAACTTCCTAAATATGACTTTATATGCATACTTCACACACTTCCAATCCTCTACCATGCTCACCCTCAATTATTAAAGCAGTACAAATTAGCACCAAGTCACTTCTGGAAGAGATATGATAGTGTGAGAGAACATGTGAAATAGTCTAGCAAAACTAACATAAACTTGATCTTATTATACATTAACTTGTCTTTCTGACTTTTTAAAAATACAGAGTTTAAAATATAGAGTATTACATTTCTCCAATTTTTATTCATTTTGCTTTGTTTTCATTGGATATCATGTTAAATTGAGATTATAAATTTGTACAATGTTCAGGGTTTACCTAATAATAAATTCCATTTACCATTTATAATGACTTGAATATTTTATAGATATGGCTGGAGGTGTGGCTCAAGGGTGAAATAACTGCCTATGGGGCTGGGGATATAGCTCAGTGGAATAAGCGCCTGCCTAGCAGGCGCAGGGTCCTGAGTTCAAACCCCAGTACTGCCAAAAAAAAAAAAAAAAAAGAACAAAAAAAGGGTGAAGTAACTGCCTAGCACGCTTGACACTCTGGGTTGAATCTCCAGCACCACACAGACACAAAAAAATTCCATATATAAACACACTATTATACATTAAAAATACAGACATATTTAACATGCAGTCTCGCTAGTTGCCAAGCTGGCCCTGTACTCAAGGGATCCTCCTGCCTCAGCATCCCAAGTAGTCTGGGATTACAAGCATAGACTACAGGCATCTACCACCATGCTTGGCTCTTTTTTTTTTTTTTTAATTAAATAGTACGCTTTGAATCTACTCTGCCTTATACAATGGCATAAACATTACATTAAGAACATCCCTGGGTTGCAGATGTAGCTCAGTGGTAGACCACTTGTTTAGCAAGCTGGAAGCCCTGGGTTTGGTCCTCAGCATCAAAAATTTTAAAAACTATCTAACCAACTAAATAAATAAATAAAAATCCCTATGGTTGAAATTTAGGAAATGACCCAAGTGCAACGGCATGTACCTAAAAGCTCAGCTATTTGGGAAGCTGAGGCAGGAGGAAATAAGCGGAGGAGTGCTTGGGCCACCAAGACACTATATACAATAAGTAAATGAATAAACAAACAAACAAATAAATAAAATGGAAGAAGAAAGGAGAGAAGTGATCCCAATTTGCATGTATGTATACATGTATGTGTGTATGTGTGTATCTCTCTCTCTCTCTCTCTCTCTCTCTCTCTCTCTCTCTCTCTCGTGGAGGCACACGCCTATAATCCCAGCACTCGGGAAGTACAAACAGGAAAATCATTGTGAGTTGAGGCCAGCCTGGGCTGCATAATAAGTTTATGGCCAGACTAAATTACAGAGCAAGACCCTGTGTCAGGAAAAGAGAGGGAGGGAGGCAGGGAGGGAGAGAGAGAGGGAGGGAAGGAGGGAGAGAAGGAGGGAAGGGGAGGAATGGGAGGGAGAGAGGGAGGGGAGAGCGGAGGGAGGAAAGAAGGGAGGGAATACTTTATACATAATAACAGCAATAAGGTTTACTAACAATATATACCTGTATTTTTATAAAACTAAAGAAATAAATGTATCCAAATATGAAATTTTCAAAAGCTTTTTAATACTATTAAATTTCTGGAGCCAAATTGAAAAGTCATTGTTATGGCTGAGATCCAAAAATGTCCGCCCAAAAGTTCTTTCTACTGAAGGCTGGGCTGCAGCTGATGAGCTCTGGGGGAACTGACTGGATCACAGGAGCCCTGGGTCCGTCAGAGAGTTCCAGCTCAGTGTCCTTTAGGGGGTGCAACCCAGCTGCAGGAAGCGCCATGAAAGGCCTACATGGGGCCGGGCCCATTCCTCCCCAGCTCCTCCCCGTAGGTGCTTCCCGCCTGCCCTGAGCTGAGCAGCTTCCCCCCCAGACCCCTCCACCTGGATGACCCGCACCCACTCAGAGCATGTGCTGAAACTGGGCCAAGTGAGGCCTTCCTGCCTCTGCTGTTACTCTCAGGTATTTAGTCACAGCGAAGGGAGGCTGACACACACTGATTAATGTACCTTAAAGCACCTAACAGGACTAATCAGTGTCTTGTTGGCAAAGCTGAAGACAGAGAGTACTACCAAGTAACAACCTTATCAAAGAAGCACCCATCATATCTACTGCAACACATAGAGGCCAAAGGAACAAAGGGGCAAGGTACACTGCCAACTCAGCATGAACAAGAGTATGGGGCACCAAGCTACAACAGCCTAACATCTAACAAAATACAAGTAAGCTTATAGAGACTCCTGACAGCTTTACAAGAGTATTCTTGAATTCCAAATACTCTGCATTTCATAAAAAAAAATCTATTTTTCTCAAATTGAATTTTTTTGGGGGAGAGCAGTGCTGGAGATTGAACTCTGGGTCTTGGATATGCTAGGGAAGCATCAATGAATGCTACCTATAACTATTAATAAAATGAACAAGCATTAATTTCAAGCGATTGATGCTCACATGTGGTGTCAAATGAATCAGAGCAGAAGTAACCTAAAGGATTTGGACCTAGCAATTAGGTCAAAAGATTTCTCCAGACTTGGGGTATACAGTCCAGTGGGCAGAACCTACTTTTACCAAGTGTGAGGCCTAGGTTCAATCTCCAGTATAGTCCCACTGTCTCCCCTACCCAAAAAAGATTTCTATAAAAAAATTGATTTCCCAAAAGAAGCCTTAATCTTCAAACACATCTACTAGGCCCAATGGCTGTTCAATGGCTTAGAAAAATAATTTTAGCACTTAACAAGCAGTACCTCTGATGGAGTATATGCCATATACAGACAAATAAATGAATAAAAAGGGTCACTATTAGTGGGGCATGGTAGTACACACCTGTAATACCAGCACTCTGGTGGAAGTCTGAGATAGCAAGTTTGAGCCCAGCATAGGCAACTTAACAATTTAGCAAGACCCTGTCTCAAAATAAAAAATTAGAATGAGCTAGGGATGTAGTTCATTGCAAAGGCCCTGGGTTCAATCCCCAGTACTTTCTCACCACCCTCCATACACACAAAAGGTAGCTACATGATACTAACAATTTCACTAGGTAGGCCGGGAATGATGGTGCATGCCTGTAATCCCAGCACTCAGGAGGCTGAGGCAGGAGGATCACTGCAAGTTCAAGACCAGCCTGGGCTACAAAATGAGCTCAAGACCAGCCTAAACTGCGTAGCAAGACCCTATCTCCAAAAAGACCAAAAAAAAAAAAAAAAATCACTAAGTCTTCTAGTTTGGGGTTTTGCAAGGGGAATAATATAATACAGGACACGTATTTTATACGATTATTTATAATAGTCACCCAAATAATCACATACAAAGAGAGTGCAGGAAATCTGTCCACACACTAAAGACCAAAGAATCCAGTGAGAGCCTGGATCCCACAGTAATGTCCTGCATGAGTCCAGATGAAGACCTAGAGCCCACAACAGTGCCTCCTGTGAGTCCAACTGGAGGCCCAGAGCCCACAACAACATCTCATGCCTGGTTCACAGATCTGTGCTGGGAAGGCCCAAACATCAGTGGTAGAAGCTAGAAAATCTGTGCTAGCAGGCTGAGGGATCTCCACTGGAGCCAGGAAGTGATGCTCAAAGTAAGAACAAGAGCTCCCCGCAAAACTACTATAGCCATGATCAGCAATAGTGAGGTCCTGAGCTCCTCCAACAATGAGGAAAGCTGGGTTCCAGGCAGGAAAGCCAACACGACAATTCTCCAGGAGACCGAGCAGTGCAACATCTTCCTCTCCAAAGCCAGGAAGCAGTGCTCAAAGTGTGGACCAGAGCTCCCTCAAAGTAAGTCAAAGCCATTCTTAGTGACAACAAGGTCCTAAGCTCCTCCTCCAAAAAGAACAGCCAAGTTCCTCAGGAAAGCCAACATGGCAAGATCCTCCAGCAGAATAGCCCAACAGAATCAACAGCACCCTAACAATTTCCCAGCAGCTTCTAAACTTCTTCCTCTCCAGTTCTGCCTCTGAAATTACTGGCAACAATCCTCAGGTGGGCCTCCCACACCCAGCATCATGCTGTCTCAGTTCAACTGGGTGTTACAAGTTCACCACCACACTATAGGGAAGTTGTTACTAGTTAGTCTCCTTAAAAATGTCTGCTGCTACAGAATGAACCTACAGATCCCAATGTGGAATTTTAAATGTTTTTTGAAAGTAACATTACTTTTTACTGGGGGCCAGAGGGTTGAGATAGCATCTAGCCATATAGTTCAGGCTGGCCTTGACCTCACTATGTAACCCAGTATAGCCTCAACTGTCTCAGCCTCCTGAGTGCTGGGGTTATAGTTATGCATCACCACACCAGCAAAGTAACATTACTAATGCAGACAAGTGTAAAGGACCTCGTTAATTTTAACAGTCAAGGAGAAAAAGTGAAATAGTTAAATGAACCAACTTTTGAACCACAGAGGACCAATAACTGAGTTTTAAAAGATAATAAAATGTCTGGGCATGGTGGTGCACGCCTATAATCCCAGCACTCGGGAGGCTAAGACAGGAGGATTGTTGGGAGTTCGAGGCCAGCCTGGGCTACAAAGTGAACTCAAGGCTAGTCTGAACTGCA
Source organism: Dinomys branickii (assembly GCA_004027595.1). NCBI lineage: Eukaryota > Metazoa > Chordata > Mammalia > Rodentia > Dinomyidae > Dinomys > Dinomys branickii. Next base: position 9,618 of record PVLD010017861.1, on the reverse strand, counting down.
TAGCAGGACCCTGTCTCAAAAAGAAAAAAGAAGAAAAAAATAAATAAATAAAAAAGAAAATGACAAACCCAATACAAGACTATGAATAATCCTCTCCAAACTGATACACAGATTCAACATAATACCTATTAAAACTTCACCTACTGTTTTTGTAAAACTTCAAAAACTGATTCTAAAATTCTTATGGAAATGCAAGGGAGCTAGAAAGGCCAAAACTATCTTCACAGCAAACTCACCGAAGTCCTGCTTTCTGAACTCAAAGCTCCTACAAAGCCACAGTAATTAGTATGTCTGGAAGGGCTGGAGATGAACCTCAGTAGTAGAAAGCTCTCTTAGCATGTGTAAAGACTTAGGGTTGATCCCAGCCTACCCCAAGAAAGTTAACTCAAGTAAAAATTACTTTTTAAAAAGATACTTCAAAAAATTTTTTTAAAAAGATACTTATTTGGTGCTGGTATAAGAACAGACCTATAGGTCAATTAAATAAAATTCTAAATCCAGAAATAAACCCATTATTTATGATTAACTGATTGGGGGCTTTGTCCTTTCCTTTCTTTTCTTTTTTTAGGGTGAAGACAAAATCTTGCTACATAGTTCAAGGTGGCCTTGAACTCACTATGTAGCCCAGGCAGCTTCAAACTCATGCTGATTGTCCCGCCTCAGCCTCCTGAGTGCTGGGATTACAGCCATCCACCAGTACACCAGGCCCAGTCAACTGATTTTCAACAAGGATACCAATGAAAGAAAAATTAATCCTTTCATCAAATAGTGCTTTGATAGCTGTATGTAGTATATTTACATGCAAAAGGGTGAAGCTGGGTTTTGAGCCCAGGAGTTCCACATTAGCCTGGACAACATAGTAAGATCCTATCTCAGAAAAGAAGGAAAAAAGATTTTAAAAAGGATACCTTCAAAGGAAAGAAAGAAAACCAGAAACAACTCACGAATTTCAGTTTCTTAGTTAACTCAATGATGTGAGAAGTAATTTATTAAAGACTAACAATTATTTTTAAAATCAACAATTTCCAGCTGGGCATGGTGGCACATGCCTATAATCCCAGCACTGAGGAGGTTGAGGCAAGGGGATTGCCACGAGTCTGAGGCCAACCTGGGCTACACAGTGAGTATAAGGCCAGCCTAGACTACATAGCGAGACCCTGTTTCAAAAAAATGTTTTTAAATCAACAATTCTCTATATGGTTTTATAATACTTTAAGTATTGACCACATCAATAAGCAAAAGTTTCTTTGTCACATTTCTACATTTTAAACACTGCAGTAAGAAAACTACCTGATTTTACATAGCTGTTTTGAAGTGAAGGGTCTCCAGGAGAAACATACTGGTGATTTGCTGATAAATCTGTATTCCCAGGCACAGGTGGCTGGGACGGTGCAGGAGGATACTGGTTCGTCTGTGACCCCATGGACGGGTAGCTATGCTGCCAATTCACAGGTGGCAGCAGACTGGCTCCAGGAAGAAAGCCACCAGAAGGCCTTGGTGTAGCAGCTGGACTCTGAGATGCAGGAACCGGCATTCGGGGAACATGACCACTATGGAGTGAGGGTGCTACTGGATTAGCAGCCACAGGTGGTCTATGAAGAGTTTGCCCAGGTCCCTGAGAACCACCATAGTGAGACTGTCCAGAGACTGGATTCAAAGTCTTTGCTGGTATCAGATGAGGGTAGGATCCTGGAAGCTGGGAATTATATCCTTGGTTCACTGCCACTTGTGAAGACATCATTGCACTGTGGACAGGACCTTCCAATAAGAAAAGAAAAAATGAGTCTTGCAAATGAATATAACAATACTTTAAAAAAATACAGTAGGCACTGGAGATGCAGGTCAATGGCAGAGTACTTGCCTAGCATGCATGAGGCTCTAAATTCAATCCCCAGCCACAGAACAAAACCACCAAAATTTAAGTAAAGTAAAACATATGGTAACCTTATACTCAGCAATGAAAGGGCAAATAACACAATTTAAAAATAAGTAACATAGCTGGCCATGGTAGTGCATGCCTGTAATCCCAGCAGTTGAGAGGCTGAGCGAGCCAGGATTGCTGCATGTTCTAGGCCAGCCTGATCTACATGAGGAGCTCAAAGCCAGCCTGCACTACATAGCAAGACCTGTCTTTAAATGAATGAATGAATGAATGAGAGATACACAAAGCCAGGTATGGTGGCACATGCCTATAAATTCCAGCACTTTGGGAGGCTGAGGCAGGAGAATTGCAAATTCAACCCCAACCTGGGCAATTTGGCAACATAAGAGACCCTGCCTTAAAATTTTAAAATAGCATAAAAAGGGCTGGGATGTAATTCAGTGCAAAGGCCTTGGGTTCACTCCCCAGTAGTAGGGGAAGGGAGAGGGAGGGGGAAAGGAAAGGAAAGAAAGGGGAGGGGGAAGGGAAGAGGAGCTAAAGAACTGATGACATACCACAAAATGGATGAATCTTGAAAACATGTTAACTGATCAAAGCCAAATACAAAAAGCTATACTATCTAACTTATAAAAACACATCCACAAAAAAAATAAAATAAAAATAAAAATTAAAAAAACACATCCACAATAGGAAAATTAAGACACAGAGGTACATGCATGGTTGCAGGATTTGGAGACAGGAAGAAAGGGAAGTGACTGCTAATGGTTACTGGGGATGACAGAAAATATTCCAAATGAAAGTGGTCAGGACAATTACAAAAGCCTGAATATACTAAAACTCACTGAACTGGGGCTGAGATAGAGCTCAGTGGTAGAATGTTTGTTTGCCTACCATAGGTGAGGCCCTGGATTTGATCCTCAGCAATACAAAAGAAAACAAAGAAAAAACCCACTAAATTGAACAATTTGTCTTTATTTTTGGTTTGCTACAATAACATGTATAAACTATATATGTGATGTGTAACTCAAAAAGCTATTGTAAGCTGCGAGTGATGGCACACGCCTGTAATCCCAGCACTAGGGAGACTGAGGCAGGAGGATCACTGTGACTTCAAGGTCAACCTGGGCTACACAGTGAGTTCAAGGCCAGCTGAACTGCACAGTGAAAACAGTGAGTTACTATCTTTTTATTAATGAAACTGGAGAAAGCAGTTCAGAATGAAGACTCCCAATAAAGTACATGTAATAAGTGCAAATACTGTATGACTTCGGTTGTAAATATAAATATAAGTGAATACATATACTGGGTCACATTTTTAAATATTTGTTTTAGATTGTAGTTGAAGTCTGAAAGCTGACTGAAAAAGAAAACAGAAAGCATGAAAGCCACTCGCTGACATCCTTGTTGTCCTCCATTTACTCCCTACACACCCTACTACCTCCCAGTCAAAGTCACACCAGCTCCCCCAGTCCAGCCTCCACAGTCCTTATAGCACAACCTACAAAATCCTCTGTACCCTGGCTGCTGCTCTGCGTTTCACTTCCTTCCTACTTTGCTTCTATTCATTTCACCTGAATAAAACAGAGCCAGGATGGCGTATGGCAGTACACACTACATGGCTACTCAGGAGGCAGAGGCGGCAGAACAGCAAATCCAATGCCAGCCTGGCCAACTTAGTGAGGACCTGGCTTAAGAATAAAACTAAAAGGCTGGGACTGCAGTGGTAGATCAGTGGTAGATCACCCACCTAGCATCTGCAAGGCCCCAAGTTCAATCCCGAGTATCACAAAAAACAAAATGAAACTAAACAAAGACAGCCTGGATAATACATGTTTTTTTCTGACCTAGAAGGCTAGTCTTTCCACAAGACGTTTATTCTTTAATTCTACCTGACTTTTGCTTGCTTTCTAGACAGACTTTACTATATAAAGTTAAATTTTTCTGTTTAAAAATTATGTTTAACATGAAATATGTCAAACTCAGGAGAAAATGTCCAATATCTTGGACCACAGATTCATTCATCTACCTTTGTTATATTGATCAAATATGAGTTTTCACTGATCAGACCACTCTGGTCCTACCTGATGCACTATTTTACTATGAGTAATATTCGTGTATTTTAAATGCCAAGGAGCCTTTTTATTTAATATCTCTAACCCTAAAGAGATGGTTATAAGCTCTGTACTCAGACCAACCTGGAGCAGATTGTTGTTCCAGACATGCATAGTTACCTCTACAAGTCCTCTTTACATTTTGCCATACAGTACAAAATGGCTCAGTGAATAATCTGCGCTGAACACTGAGCCATCTAAACACTGCCTACTAGATAGTCGACGCTCAATACATATTCGTTGAGCTAGTCAAAGAATAAGTATTGCCCACGTATGGTGACATTTGCCTACAATCCCAGCGCTCTAGGAGGCTGAGGCAGGAGGATCTCAAACTCAGCCTGGGGAACTGAGTGAGACAATTTAGTGAGACACCGTCTCAAAATAAAAAATAAGAAGGGCTGGGGAGGTAGCTTAATGCAAAAGCCCTGGGTTCAATCCCCACTAACACATATACAAAAAAACAATAAATATTATAGCACTGTGTCCCTCTTATTTTGAACAACAAAGTACTATTCGGGAAATACAAAATAGTGAGAACCAACTAATAAAGACTGGTTTCCACTGTTAAGAGTGATCACCTGATGAAATTCCCTAACATGAGGATAAATAAATTATTCAGCACATGATATGATAACGTTGAAACCAGAGTTAAACCAACTGCAAAACAACCCTGCCCCTTTCATGAACGATGAAGTCCTAAAGGTGCTGGCTGTGCTAAGCATCTGTGCTCTGGGCAAGGGGGGCAGCGGCAGCCACATTAACAGGAAGATTCACACATGCAGGGGAGCTGAGGAGGGAGATGGAAACAAGGTCTCCAGAGAGAAAAAGATGACGTGGAACTTGCACTGGAGGGTACAGAGGAGAGAAATTCTAACATATAAGATTCCCTAACCCAGCGTGGTGGCAACAGGCCTGTAATCCCAGCACTCTGAAGGCTGAAGCAGGAGGATCCTTGCAAGTTTGACGCGAGCCTGGGCACAAAGTGAGCTCAAAGTCAGCCTGAACTGCGTAGCAAGACCCTGTCTCAAAACAACCAAAACAAACCTCCCTAACCCTCCTCTGAACAGTGACAAAGTTTACTCAAGAAAGTAAAAATGAAAATGAAGGGTGAGGAGAAATTGGCTCTGCAGAGAGAGCTTGTGATACAAGGAGAAGAAACTCCCAACCAGCTACATGTCTGAGACATGTACTTCATGTTCTCTACAACCAAGGCATGAATTCTAGGAGCAACGGAGGTTAAGACTCGGAAGAATTTATTAAGAAAAAAAGCTTCTAAGAGGGACAGAAGGGGGCTGGGAATATAGTTCAGTGTCACAAGTGCCTTCCTGGCAAGCGTAAGGTCCTGAGTTCGATTCCCAGTACCAAAAAAAAAAAAAAAAAGGGACAGAAGGGGGCCCAGAAAGTGGGTTGCCTCCCCTTTTTTGAGACAGGGTCTCACTGTGTACTTCAGGTGGATTTGAGTTCACTATGTAGCCCAGGCTGGCCTCAAACTTGCAGCAATCCTCCTGCTTCTGCCTCCTGAGTACTGGGATTACAAGTGTCCCACCACACCTGGCAGAGGGATTCTAATGGCAATAAACATACCTGACACCAAGCTCTTGGCTTCTAAATACCACATCCACTACATAAAAGGAATCATGGCTGATTCAGCTCAAAATGTAGAAGATGAGCCTAGAAGGTATAACTGCCAGAAAGCAAGAAGTAATCAGGTGTGGTGCCACACCCCTGTAATCCCAATACTTAGAAGACTGAGGCAGGAGAATCTCCATTTGTTTGAGGTCAGTCTGGGTTACAGAGTATATTCAAGGCCAGCCTGGACTCTGTGTTACTTTTTTTTGGGCGGTACTGGGGATTGAACTCAGGATGCTGCACTTGCTAGGCAGGCGCTTATTCCACTGAGCTATATCCCCAGCCCTCAGCCTGGACTCTAGCTAGCAAGGCCAGCCTGCTCTCTGGCCAGCAAGACTCTGGCTAAGAAAAAAAAAAAAAAGGTGATTTAGGGAAAACTTCCAAGAACAGCGTATTATTCAGACTCAAGCTGTAGTATATCACACAACTAGGGGAACATGAACAGGGAGACAAGCATCACGGTGGTCTGAAATCCCAGCATTTTGGAGGCTGGAGCAGAAGGACCATAAATTCCAGCACTCCTATAAAGAAAAGCAACTCTTAGCAAGACATTGTCTCAGGAAAAAATAAAAAGAACTGAGGATGTGCTTCAGTGTGCAGGCCATGGGTTCAATCTCCGTACATTGTACCACAAAAATAAGCAAGTAAACAAAGAGACATAAAAGAGCAGGGAGTGCTAGCTCTGCATTCACCTAGCAAAAAGGTCACGACCGGCTGGATTCCCGGCACCACATATATACACAGAGGCACCACATATATACACAGAAAAGGGCGTAAATAACACGCTCTAGAATACAACATCGATGTCAAAGTTCATGTGAAAAGCCATGAGATCCCACTTAACACCTACTAGAAAGGCTACAGTTAAAAATATCCACAAGGGCTAAAGGTGTAGCTTAGTGGCAAAACAGCTGCCTAGCATGCATGGGCCCTGGGTTCATTCACAGCACTGCATATAACAACATTAATTTTTTAATGACATGGAATAAGAAAGGAGAAAAATCACTTAACTCTAGCTAATCTCCAAAACACTGGATCAGAGAGATGTTCTGGGAAATTAACCACTGAATGATTTCTAAGAGTATTTACTTATACATGCATAATTTACTAAACATTTACACATGAACTACAGAATTTATATTCTCAGACAAGTACCTGTAGTCCCAGATCCTTGGGACAGCTTGAGCCTAGGAGTTTGGATTCAACCTCAACAGAGCAAGCCCTGCCTCTTAAAAACATAAAATAAAAAGTCTGACATGGGATGTAGGCCTATAATTCCAGGACTCTGGGAGGCTGAGGCAGGAAGATAGCAGGTTTGAGCCCAAGCAACTCAGTGACTTAGCCAGACCATCTCTCAATAATGAATGAATGAATGAATGAATGGATGGATGGATGGATGGCCTGGACATGTAGCTCGGTGCCAAGGCCCTGGGTTCAGTCGGAAGGAAGGAAGGAAGGAAGGAAGGAAGGAAGGAAGGAAGGGAGGGAGGGAGGGAGGGAGGGAGGGAGGGAGGGAAGAAGGAAGGAAGGAAGGAAAGGAAGGAGGGAGGAAACAATGGGAAAGAGGGAGAGAGGTAAAACTCAACAATATCTGCATATTTCAAGAGGTCCTGAATATTGTTACCCTGAGAAACTCCACACACAGAGCAACTTGTCCAAAACATACAGCTGCTAACAACATAGTTCAATGAACTGCTAAATCAGTCATGCTGTACGCATTCTTACTCCATAGTATAATATATATTCAACTATGGAACTTATCATAAAAAAATCTAAAAAAAAACTATCACAAAGAATGCCACAGAACCTATACAATCAATGTCCTGATCATATCAGATCATTCTATATGAAATGGCATGATAAAGCAGGGACCAATCAGGAGCAAGTTGGCACATGCCTGCAATCCCAGCTACATGAACACTGCAGGAGAGCAGAAAATTTGAGACTGGTCTGGGCAACTTAGTGGGAGAGGAACCGGGATGCATGTAGTTCAGTGGTAGAGCACTTGCCTAGCTGAATGCAGCTCCAGGTTCAATTCCCAATAAAATAACAGCAGTATTATTAACAGCAATAACAATGCATAAAGTAATGATTTATGAGCATAGAATCCTTCCTTCATCCTCCTGCACCAACACACTGGCAATCTCATTTATTTCTAAAGTGGTACATTTTCTTGTGTGTGGTGGTGATACTATGGGTCAAACCCAAGGCCTTCCCACTGAGCTACATCCCCAGCCCTTGAGAGGGTCTCACTAAGTCACTAACTTGCACAGGCTCAAACTTGCCATCTTCCTGACTCAGGAAGCACTGGGATTACAGGCAGTCACCACATCCAAGCTAAGGTGGTGACCTTAACTGTATACCTCACATTGTATCTCCAACCACAATTTTTTTATTTTTTTATCTTTTTGAGACAGGGTCTCTCTATGCAGTTCAGGCTGATCTTGACCTCATTTTATAGCCCAGGCTGGCCTCAAACTTGCAGCAATCCTCCTGCCTTAGCCTCCAGAGTGCTGGGATTATAGGCGTGCGCCACCACGGCCTGGCTCTTCAACCAGAATTCTATGCAGAACCATCTAGTTTATTTTCTGATTTGGATTCCTGTTAGACATAATAGATTAAGAAACAACCTAACCCTAAAGTGTTAGTCTTCCCTGATTGATTTGGTTGAGACCTGGATTTCCTGTGTAAACAAATGGTACCATTGTTCAAATAAATAAATTCACAGATCCAATCGTGGTCTTAATATTCAGTAATTGTTTCTCCCTAACAAAAATATTTAAATTTTTGAACTGGACACAGTGATATGTAACCATAAGCCTAGCACCTGGCAGCCTGAGGCATAAGGAGCACTCAAGCCCAGGAGATCAAGATCAGCCTGGGCAGCACCATGAGACCCTAACTCAACAACAAAGACAGTCAGCATGCTCGAGGTCCTGCGTTCAACTTCTAGTACCAAGGTATTTAACATCTTTAGACCTCAGTTTCTTTACCTACAAAATGGAAAAGCAGCAGAGTAGTACCAACATTATGCAATATGTTTGGTAAGCAGAAGCAAGAAGTCTGTGACTTAATCCTTGGAACCATGTTAGAAGAACCAAAGCTCCTCTAGGCTGCTCATCAACTGATTTGAAATGGGGAAAGTATCAGGATGTGCCCACTATAATCACAAGGGTTGAAGAGGGAGGCAGGAAAATCAGATGTCAGATTTTACAGGAAGTGGGTCCAGACCAAGGAGTGCAAGCAGACAACTTCCAGGAGGTGGAAAAGGCAAGAAAACACTTGACAGAAAGAAGTAAAAGCCAGACATGGTGGAACACACCTGTAATCACAGCACTTAGGAGGCCGAGGCAGGAGGATTGTTGCAAGTTCGAGACAAGCCTGAGCTACACAGTGAGTATAAGGCCAGCCTGAACTGCATAGCAAGACTCTGCCTCAAAAAGACCAAAAAAAAAGAAAGAAAGAAAGAAGCACAGTGCTGAAGACACACCGATTTTAGCCCAGTAAAACCCACATCAGACTTCCGGGAAGATGGCGACCGGGTAGGCAGCAGAGAGAGAACCTCCCAGAGGATTACCACCCAAACAATGAAATATAGCAATATGAAGACAGAAATAAGGACTTCCGGGAAGAAGACGACCAGCCAAGAGAGCGAGTGTGGAGGGAAGAACGGCTTCAGCTCCTGAACCCGACAGAGAACGCGCTACTGGGACAGACTGCACCAAACCGGGCAGCGCTCCGGGATCCCGCTCAGAACCCCACCCCGCAGCCAGCGCTGCGCGAACTGGAGCAACAGTGACCGGCCGGCGGGATTTCTGAGTCGGGGAAAATCTCCATCCAGGGAAAAACATCTGAACAGCACTCCTGTCTGCACGATCACAGGGTGAGTTAAGTGCGCGCTCTAACCGGTTTTTCCTGAATCGGGAAGAAGCTCAGCCCAGCGAGAGACATCAAAGCAGCTTCAAGGACTGCGGGATCTCCCGGGTGGGAAGACCT
>PVLD010017860.1:0-33469 GCA_004027595.1 Dinomys branickii | reverse complement strand
TTCCAGGAAGGATTAAGATTTATTTCACCAGACCCATCAGGGTATAAGGAGTAATGGACACGGTAATGATGATTCCCTGCCTTGGAGATTTCAAGAGTAAATCTATAGTCAAGCGGAAATTTGCACTCTGGTTTACACCCACACTGAATGAAAGTGCAAGGCTCTCATTTCCATGTCAGACGCTGTGTCGACCTGACCCGGACCCCCAGTAAAGTCAGTTTCCTTTCGTCTTTCTACATCTGGAGCTATTCTCCCGGTGCACTTCTTCGGTAACAGCAGATCTGTGAGCATCTGTTTCTTAATGGAAAAAATAAAACAAAATTTCATAATAAAACGGTTTTGGGCAGAATTCTCAATTCCAATTTCTCACCTCACAAAGGCACAACACCTGTCACAAAATGGGCATGGAAACCCAGTTCCCCAAGAAAAATGAGCAGAAACTCAAGTATTCATTCTGGTTTGGGGGTTCTTATTTAGTTTAGGCTACTGAGAATTAGTTTAAAATAACTTTCAAGGGTTATGAAAATATTTGCATTGATCCATTTGCAAATGATTTATTTTTAGCAAGCATGATCACTAAAGATTTCTAGTATATAGAATGGACATGAAAATGCAGTTTCAAAATTTGACAATAGTAGAATAATGACCTGCTTTACCTGTATTTCTTCTGAGAAAAAACAAATCATCCACTGGTATTGTAGTTATTTTCCTAAAATAATTTACTTCTTCACCTTATATTATATGCAAAACTGTTATATTAAACACAAAACTGTTTCTGGGTATCTACACTGTTTTCGTTATGACCATTGAGTAGCTCTATGACAGTAGAGAGCTATTAGAATTGCTAGTATATAATATTCATAAAAATGAATTTCATGTGTAAAAGTGACAGCACTTTCACTGTGTTATAACAACCTTACTCTCAAAGTTTTATTTGTCAGGAAAAAAAATTTTTAAATGGTATTCACCATATTAGAAATTGCCAGGTATTTTGCCCCATATGAGTCACTCTTCAGCTATAACATGACACAAGTAGTATATTTCACAATAAAAGAGCAATATTCATAAAAGCACTGTGTCAAAATGACATTTTTGTATGAAATTCATTACAAAATGTGAATGAGCATAGTAAGATTTACCAGTTGTGACTCTTTAGCTTTAGAATCTTCGAAATTTGGCGTCTCATACAGATTACTAAGTTCCAAGGATTCTTTGGTTTCTTGAGTTAATTTCTCCTCAAAGAAAGGCTTGTCTACAGTTGGCAAGAAATCTTTGCTGTCAGGTGATATGTTGGACTCATCAGACTGTTCATTACTTCCTATTTTTGCACTTTTCTCTTTCAAATTTCCTTCAAAAGTGCTGCTTCCTTCTGTTTTTTCTATGTCAGGATAATATGATGCAGAATCCACAATGTTGTCAAAATTTTCATTTGAAGTTCCTGCTGTTAAAAACATATATTTAAAAATGCAAATAGATTTAGCTAGAGTTAAATGTTTATGAACTAAAAATCTTGGGAAGAAATGTTCATCAGTTAACTTTATTTTACAGAAGATTATTTTTTTTCATATTATTATTATTATTATTATTATGGAAGACAGGGCCTGGCTTTGTAGTTCAGGCTGGTCTTGAATTGATATGTAGACCAGATTGACCTTGAATTTGTGGTGATCCTCCTGCCTCAACTTCTGGAGTGCTGGGATTACAGGTGTATGCCACCATATTGTTATAAAAATTTCATAATGGGACATTCAGTATTAAAATGTTTTTATGCTACTTTCATAAATGGCAATCGTAATTTATTTATACAGCTAAGTGTTAATTCACAGACTTTTAGAGGGAAGCAAAATTTTACTTTACAGCGAAGTCTTGAAATTGATGCAAGTTTCTATTTCCAGCCTCCGGTTCACTTCTCACTTCCTCACCTCGTCTCTCACTATGATGTTACGACTGGAATTCACGAGGAGTGATTAAGAGGAATCTTTTTCTACATTTTACCTCTGTGATGTAACATGCCTAGTCTAAAGAAATGATGAGGAGAAGAGCACCAAATGACTGAGGAGTAGTGGGAGATGTGCAGCTGGCCCACTCGCCCATAGAAATCTACAGAATGAGCAGGATCATATCAGTTGCTCACCTCTTTATGTCTGCTTTAAACAAATCACTTAGTGTAGACCACGGGGTTTCATCCTACTGCACAATGGAATCATCTGAAGATACTGTTTAGGACTGTCTGGGCATGGATCTGACCCCTGAGCAACTACATTAGATGCTGGGAATGAAAGGTAGGTACCATTTTTTAGTTTCTACAATGCAATATAATGTGTAGCCAAGAGAGTAAAACATCACTCAGGATTTTCTGATGAATAAAAATGCCTTGAGCATTTCCATCATCTTGCTATACAATTATATAGTATATAATATATGTATATATAATATGTATAATATAATATACATTTTAATTATGTAATATATACTTTAAGCTGACTGTAGCTTCATGTGATCAACCCTTATTATCTTCTCAAAACAAATCTCTCTATAAACAGACTACATGAAAATAAAACTAAATAGTCTCCAGTAAATTCTGCTTTCTCCCCCAAAGGACTTACTTGTGATGAAGTGTTTCTATAACTTAGTTATTATACCTGGCAGCTAAAATATCCACTTTCAACTCCTATGGGTTTTAAATATCACAAATATTGTGAAGAAAGAAATATATGTCAGACAAATGCTTTCATAAGAAAGACTTCATGAAGGCTATAAAATACAATGAAATTTCTTCAATAATGCTGCACTTCCTTAATAGAAATTTTCTGTATATAGAAATTATCTGAATTTTTAGAACAAAGAGATGCTACTTTTTATGTTGAAATTTCTACAACTACCTTGAATAATATTTTTGCAAGGTTGTAACATTTTCCTACTGATGTGCGTTATTATTGAAATAATTAACCATTTAATTATGCTAAAATTACAAAGCAATATAGGTTTATTTAATTTACTTTAGTCATTGGAAGGCCTGTTTAGTCATTAATATTTGTGTGTATTGTTACAATATCTAATAATCAATTATTCAACTCCGTCACACCAGCTGAAGAAGAAATCACATGGCCATATCTAGGGATGCAAAAAAGCAGGTACTAAAACCAGCATATGTCATGATAAAGATTTCTCAGCAAGTTAGAAAGAGAAGAGGACTTGGTTAATCTGATGAAGAACAACTCTAAATCATAACATTACCATCAGACCTAGTAGTGAGAAATGAGACCCTTGTACTGAAATAAGTAATAATGTAACAGTGTCCCCTCCTTCCTCTCCTTTTCAACTATGATCTGGAAATCTAATCTCTTACAATAAGGTAATGAAATAAAAGGTAGACACAATAAGGGTAACAATGTCTGTCTTTGTTTCCAGATGATTGTCTGCAGCTGTACCACCCTGAGCACACCTGATCTCATCTGTTCCCAGATGGTATGATTATCTACATAGAAAAATCTATATACCTTGCCAAATATCCTCCTGGAACTAACAAGCAATTATAGCAGAATGTAAGGGTATTGTACCAAATCATTCATAATCCCTATAAACTGAAAAGGAAAATGTAGGTTTAAATGCAAAACTCAAGACCTTTTATCCCCCTCAACAAAAATATGCAGGAACAAACCTAACAAAATGTATACAAGAGCCACGGGAAGAAAACTATAAACTCCTGGTGAAAGATAGCAAGTAACCGAATAAATGGAGAAATACAATGTTTATATATAGAAATAGTCACATTATCAAGATACTAATTCTTCCTCATTTGCTCCATAGATTCAGTGGTATCCCACCCAACATCCTTGCTTAATTTGTGACTTTAAAACATTTTTTCTCAAATTTACGTGGGGAAAGCAAATGACCCAGAGTACCCAGTACCAGCTGCAAAATGAAGTCAGAGGACTGACGGCACCCACTGAAAGATGCGCTCTGTACCTACAGAAATCCGACAGTGAAGTATTGGTAAAGATAGATGAAGACTCATGGAGCAAAACAGAGACCCCAGAGGAGGTCCGTATACTGGATATAACCCAGCACTGTGTAAAAGAAGCAATGGCAATACAGTGGAGGAGAAGATTTTCAGCAAATGGCAATAGAACTGGCTATTCGCATGAAAAAATCTAGACACAGACCTTACACCTTTCACAAAGATTAGCAGAGCTACATGAAAAACGCAAAACATTGAAAAAAGACCTGGATGATCTTGGGTATGGAATAAACCTCTGAGATACAAACCCAAACAAATAGGAAACAAAATGAATTTTGCTTAACTTAAAGCTTTCTCTGTAAAAAATGTACTTAAGAGAATGAATAGACAATCTATAGACTGAGAAAATAGCTGAAAAAGCATCACTAAAATGTGTAAATATACAAATATGCAAAGAAATCTTAATAACCAACAATAACAAAATAAGCAACCCAATTTAAAAGTGTACAGAAACCTGAACAGACATCTCATGGGAATAAACATGTCAAAGGCTCAGAATCCTACCCAGTTAAGGGCAGCCAACGAAGACGAGGAGGCGCTGCTGTGCAGTAATTAAAATAGCAAAATTGAAAACATCAGAAAACAAATTCTGGGAGGATGTGGTGTATTTTGCTGCTCAATGTGATGGTAATCATCAGTGTTAAAACTATTTTGAATAACGACCTATGGTATCTATAAAATTCTCCCCATAATGTACATTCATTGTCTTTTATGAAGATCCTAGAAAGATCTAACATAATTGTTTTATTTTTGGTCCCGGAAATCGAACTCATAACCTCAGCCTTGCCAGGCAAGCACTTACGCCGTTGAGCTATGTCCCCAGCCCAAACATAATATTGTAAAGGAAGAGAGGGCAGCATCTAGTTCTTACATTGTAGCTTAGTGAACTGAGATCTGTGGAAGTAAACAAGGTGTTCAATGTGACACAATAATTTAAAGCTGTATATGAAAACAACTTGACTCCTAGGCCAGTATATTTTGCTGTGATTCCACATGATGGCATCCCAGTCTCGACAGTGAAACCAGACATTTGCCACAACCTTTTAATCTACAGATCCAAGGGAAATTCTAGTAATAGGAGCACAGAAATATAAACAAGATGGCTTCTTTTATTTAGGTTATAGCTCACATAAAGCTCTGCATCAAACAGGAATATCGGAAAATACTTAATGAAAGGAGGAGAGCAGGTGCCAAGCAGACCTTTAGCACCGTAAGTGTGCCGTGCAGCTGTAAAGTGCTGATTCAGTCCAGAACAGGATCCAGGGCCTGCACTGAAGCTGCAGCCCCAGCCCCGGCCTTCTTCTAATGAATGCAAATATTGTGGTCCAACAGCTCAGAAGACCAAATTAAACATTTTCAGTGAATTTTTTTCCAGCTACTAAATTTTAGTTTTGAAATTAAGTGTATAAATTCTAAAATCTATTGGCTTTAATGTATTACTTATGCCCATTACTAATAATATTAAACCATAAGAAAAAAATTACCTTTATCTTTGTAACACGTAGAGTTGTGTGGTAAAGTAAAACTTGAGAGATCTGTTTTTACTTTGTTGAACATATGATGTTGATAGCTGTGATTTTCACATGGAAAACTATACTTCTGATAATCATGGAGTGTGTGCCTTTCATTATTAGAGACAAGAGTAAAAGCAGAGTTGAAATAAATGATACTTAGAAAGTCCCAATGTATTAAAAACATACAGTGAATGTTTAATGATACATTATTGTTTATATGAATTTCATATTTGTTTTAACATATTATTTTATATATAAACTATTATAACTAAACAGAACTACATACAAAGTAGCATATGGTACTTGGATTTCAATTATTTCTAATAATTACGGTTCTATAAGCATACTTATAATGAATGCAGTAACTGTAAATTAAATAATGTATTTAATAATACCTGATATTTATGCAAGAAATACCTAGTGCCATCATAAAATTCACAGATTGTACTTAACCAAGAAGGTTCTCTTTTATCACTCCTGATCGCTTGAGGGAGTTAAACTTAGGGGGTGTCTACAGGAAACTTCGAACCAAAAGTGGTAGAACTGCTGTGCAGCCGTAACTACTAACTTTCTTTGACTTCCCTAACATCATGCACAGCAGTCAAAGTTCTGACTTGTGATAAGATACGTTAAATAATCAAGTTAGTGCGCAAAAATGTCTTTCATTTCCTTATGCATAGAGTAGTAAATTTGGACATCTCATCTGCTAACTAGAAAGTTATCTCCTCTTCCCTCCTAAAAAATCTCTACTGACAAAGCATATTTACTTCAACATACCCGAGGGTATGCTGTAAACTGCTAAAAGAGGTCTAACTTGATTGCAACAGAGCATTGACACAGAAGCTCCTAAGTAGTAACTTCCCTTCCTTGTAGACTCATGTTTAATGCCATGTAGTCAGAACACATAAAATCAAATTTCAGAAGTAAAGATGTCACATGGTAACTAACGTTACAAACTGACAAAACTAAATATACTCTTATTTTGGCAACATGACAATTCTACACAATAGCTGCGAGGTAAACAGCCATCATACTTTGCCAATTTATCATGCATTAAATTCCACATAAGGAATGGTCAGCAGGGGCTCTTTCAGAGTCTACAGAATCGTTTATGTCGCTATTTATTTAGGATTCATAGCAAACTAACATGAACTCAAAGGAGTATCTTGGGAGAAAAGAAAAACAGCTCATATAAAGTATATCAGACTTGTTAAAATGTCAATAATTTCTTAATTCAGAAAAATATTAAATTATATATTAGTCAAAACTACAAATGTAAGTGTACATGATTTTATAATTTATAAATTATCAAACATAAATTTAAATGACATATAAATTAATACTATAGTCACATTTTATGAAATTCCCATTTAAACAAGCAGATATTTTTTGTGCATCTGGGTTTTAATGCATATCCCAAGTAAATTAAAAATACCTTACCTTAACTGGCTGTCTGCATTAGCCAATTCAACTTTGTAAGGCACGAGGTTTCCTGGTTCTTCAAATTCCTCTTCAGAAGTCTTATTAAATGCATTTTACACAACATTAGTATGTTCAATAATGTTATCATACATTAGACAGGTAAAAGGAGGTGATATTTACAGTGCCTTATCACTGCAAATAAGGGCTTGGCTGCTGCAGTTACACCCCTAACGCCTGAGCGTTAAGAGAACTAAACAAATTCACTGTGACTTGTCCAGGGCATTTGACTGTCACTCCCTGTGTCTGCAAAGATTACCACAAGAACCAAGAACAGTAAGTGGCATTCTACTATTTTGCAAGAAGCTTGGCAACTAGGAGGATTTGAGTTCTCTGACTGGCAGGTCAAGATTATCCTGTGCACCAACTTTAATGACTAGGTCCTCTGTGTGCCTGTGGATGTGCCTGACTGCGGATGTGTGTTCAGTGCCTCAAAATTATCTGGGGAAAAAAGAAAACTATTTCCAAGCGGAAGAGAAGAAGCAGAGCGATATGCTGACCTAAGGAAGGGACCGGTATTTTAGTAAGGAGCGGTTTCTACCTTTTCCTCATTTTCTGTGGCAACCACAGCGGAGGACACCTCAGACAGTCACACTTTCAGCTGCTGGAGGACGAGGAATCACACATACAGCGATTCGTCAGCGCACAGGCAGTGGTGGCGGACCGACGGCCGCAGCACCTGTTTGCTATCGTTGAAAGCTCTGAGTGTTTCACCCTCACTGACCCCGATGCCATAGCTCTGGCTGCCTCTGGCTTTAGGTAAATGTAGTGATGTTTTCTAGGGGTTTGGGCTCAAGCTGTAACAAACTCCATAAATCTTAAATAATTTCTTCCTTAAATAGAAAATATTAAATAACACTCTGGAAAATATATTTGAACTTAAATATTATTAAATAGATCCTATGTAGCAAAACTGATCTTTGTTTGACAAAATTCCCTAACCAAACTAACCAAACACTAAAACATATTCCTTAAATTAACACAGTGAAATGTTTTCTCACCCCCCATACTGCATGATCCCAAAGACAGGAAAACACAAATTTAGGTCACAAACTCACTGTCTACATCAAGGGCTACATTGCTTTGGCTTTTATCACTATATTTAAATTCAAACACTTATTAATTTTCTTTTAACAGTTGGGTTATGAAAGAAACTCTCTTGATGATGACATTTATGTGAAATTGTGTATTATGGATTTTCCCTTAGTTAAGGGATATAAACAGTCATTATTTACTTACACCGTCCAATTCTGTTATCTTTATAGACGGTTCAGGTCTCTCTACATTCAATTCTTCTGCTGGCATAAAAAGCACTGGGTATGGTATCCTGGCCTCAACTGGGAAATAAGGGAAAATAACCGCATTAGAGTCTCTGACTTACCTGATAATTTTCTTGAAATGATATTACCAATATTATCCATACTAGAAAATACTGTCCATTTCCCCAGATTAAGTTACATGCACATTTTCTTGGCATTCAATTTTTAGTTGCAACTATTTAAGTTAAGGCAAAGTGAATCTCCAGAATGTGAGGACAAGGTGCCTGCCTCCGGTGTGGATACAAGGGGTCGTGTGCTCAGCTTGGCAGCGAACCTCAGGGAGTACCAAAGGCAGGTTCTAATTAATAATCTTGCTGTGCACAACTTTAAACAACAAATTTGAAAAGATCTAAACAAGGCTGAGCTAACCATCATGCTCTTCATCATTTCCACTCTGACAACACAGAGCCTCACTGCGCATTTCACAGGGGTGCGTGGATGCGTCTGGTAGCTGGCTAGGAAGCTTCTCCTGTGGAGTTCTTCAAGGCGAGAAAGATACAATTAGAATGTTAAAATACATTATTTGAATCTGTTCAACATAATTTTGATTTATCTGTCATGTAAGTGTGTATACAAAATTAATGTTGAAACCATAACTGTACATTTAATTCACAGGAGAAAATGATTGTATAACAAAATCTTTCAACTGGGCATCATACAAGACTTTTAAATTCCATATCCCACTGTTTTTTGTTTAAGATGAAAATCAAAGTCATGATAGAAGTCAGTGTTCTCTCAGAAGCCACATGGAGTGCGTGAGACATACGTGCTGTTCCAAAAGCTAATTTACAAGTTTATGTCTCATCTTACAACCTTCGCATTATCTTGATGAGTTCTAACGGAACTTGAAGACATTTGTTCAAATTTCCACCACGTCATTTGGGTAATAAATTAGGTTTCCATGGTATGATTATAAGGTGTTCTGGCTGTGACTTCTGTTATATAATTAAAGTGAAGACTAATGCGACCCATTTCACATGGAAGTCAGTGAAGCCCAGGGGTTCTCAGAGGACAGAGTGGTTCTGGATGACTTTCCCAGATCACTGGGGAAAGAAGTCCTATTTAATCAATAATATAAATAGCTGCAGTGCTGTTTGGACCATGTAAGTTCTTGTGACTCCATGTAAAAAAAGTTGCACCTTAATGATATGAGTTGTTAACATCAATCCAAAACTTAAAGGTGTAAGACTCTGCTCTAATTTTGGTACATTAATTTTTTTTTTTTTTGGTGGTACTGGGGATCAAACTCAGGACCCTGCACTTGCTAGGCAGGCGCTTATTCCACTGAGCTATATCCCCAGCCCCAGGTACATTAAATTTTAATGGATATTTTATAGAGTAAGCACAAGTATTATCTTAAGTTTACAGACGATAAAATCGAGACAAAAAAAGGTCGCCACACTTGTTCAAGTCATTAAGGGAGCAAATGCGTAAGAGGAATTTGATTGCCAGCGATCTGTTTCCTCAAGCCCGTAGAGGCACTAAAGCTGCAGTACTGTTCAGGCAGTCTTGGGTTATGTGCATTTCCTAATACATGGAAGGTGTATATCAGATAAAGGCAGAATATTTACATCGACTTAGATTTATGCTTTAATATACTTAGTGAGAGCAACATCTAAGAATACATAATGTCAAAGCAAGTGGCATCTGGTCACTAGAAGCTGCTGTCTAGTTTGTTGTGGGTCTATTTCAATACATATGATTACAGCCCTGTTACCCAGACAGCTTCAGTTTATGACAAATTAGAATGCTTCTCTAATTTGAAGTAAAGTCCCTGAACCAAAAATCTATAGAATCTGTTTCCTGGAATATTAGAGTTTGGAGGGTCCTATAAATTATGTATTCTAAACTCAATATTTTGCAAACTTGTACCACAAAAAGTCAAGTAACCAGCCCATGAACAAACAATTAGTAAGTCTGAAGCACAGCTTGCAAAATGCAGTGCAAACTTGGGAACTGTACATGAGCTGCAAGACACTAATATCAATGATTAAGAAGTGATTACTTAAAAAGTGTTTATTAAAAAATAAACATAGAGGTCAGATATATGATGCGAGCCTGAGATCCCAAATATTTAGGAGGCTGAAGCAGGAGGATCACTTGAACCTGAAAGGTTGAGAACAGCCTGGAAACATAGTAAGACCTCAACTTGAAATAAACAAACACATCCAAATAAATACCCCAGAAAAAAGGGTTACAAATGCTCTTGCTTGTTAGGAACAAATAGCCAATCAGTACTTAGTATAACTCAGGACACAGTGCGCCAGTGATGACAGCTGCTTACATGTGTCCAAGCACAAACGGTAGTGGCCATTCAACTCTAAACTTCCATTTCCTTTGTTGTATAAGAGCCTTGGTATGACCTGAGAGTAAAAGGCAGCCACAGAACAGATAGAAGACTTTGGGGCTACATTTATGTACTAATTTCTAAACCATAAGGAGCGAATTAACAACTGTACACTGCAGAGTTTGAAACCTTAATGAGTGCTATAAACATCATACTTTAAAACAGACATAGATAGGCTGGATGTCAGTGACGCAGGAATAGCCAAAGTAGTAACTGAATGAATTTAAAACCCTACTACAGGCCAGGCATGATGGCATATGCCTATAATCCCAGCACTTGGGAGGCTGAGGCAGGAGGATCATTGTGAGTTTGAAACCAGCCTGGGCTACAAAGTGAGCTCAAGACCAGCCTGAACTTCATAGCAATACACTGTCTCAAAAAAAAAAAACCCTACTACATAAATTGTAATATATATATATGTATTACAATTTATATGAATATAAATTATATATATATATATATATATTATAGATTGGTACATAGAAAAAATATATAGATATGAAGCCTAGTTATAATCATCCCAAGCTGGAAACCAGCAGAATATGCTTCAAGACAAGAAGAGATAAACTAAGCTAAACCACAATGTTAAAACATGACTGGAAATCAAGGTATACTTTTAGATACACTTTTAGATACACTGTCCACACTTACAATTGTCTTACGTGTGTCATATGTCCTTTGGCCTATTAGTTTTGCTTTCAATCTGTATATACGGAAATTAACTTTGTAAGGCCTTGTGAATCTGACAGTGGAAAGATAAAAGGGAATGGAGGAAAGGGGAAATTAAATGCAGTACATATATACACTAAACCTCCACAGTGAGTGTAATCAATCTGTGCCTCAAACATGTACTAATAAATGGAAAAAAGTTATTCCACAAGAAGAATGAATAGATACTGATTCAGACAAGTGCATACATGAAACTTAAAAGTATTTTTCTAAATGAAAGACACAAAATGCTACATTGCGTGATTTCATTTAAATGACCTTCAGAAAAGGTAAATTTACTAAGGATGGATGGCAGGTCAGTGCTTGATATTGGCTGGGAAGAAGAAACGCTGGCCGCCAACAGAGAGACACATGTGGTGTTCGGAGGATGATCCCATTTAGTCACGGAGGGCGCATGACTCCACGTACCGGTAAAAACCCACCGAACTGTCCACCCTCAAGTTTATTCAAAATTTTAGAGCCACAATATGAGCAGAGACCAAGGGAAGGCATAAGTGCCCTAAAGGAGGTTTCAAAAGAAATGAGTGTTGTAAGCTGTAGGGAAAAACGGGGTCTTCGCTGGATACTACAAGCTGACAATGAAGAACACTGCACATAAACACTGTTACTGGTAAATTTGTTTCTCAAGATGATATTATTAGTTCTGAAGCCATTTTATGTATGTACCTATATCTATTTATCTATCTATTTATCGGTTTCCATCTTAGTTAACAAACTGATGAATACTTTTAGGTCATTAAAGCCAAGTTTCTCGCAGGTGAAAGGAAAGGCAAGCACAGGCAATATGCTGAAAGAACCACACGATGTTGGTTTGATGTCAGAGGTATCAGTGGGAACTCACATAACTTTCACAGATGCCAAACTCCATAGGTGGGAAAATAAGTATAGATACTTATTTACTCAGTTAAGGCCGATCAAGGTGCTATAACAATCCTAATATTTGTCACTCAATACAAAAGAACACATGCAGCGCCCAGACCCTGCTTGTGAGCGCCACTCTCCAATAAGAGGAAGCAGACTGTCTGGAGAAGTGATACCAGGCCTGGGACAGGAGAATCAAGCACAGGAACAACAAAGGGACATTCAAAGCAAACTAGTCAAAAGCAAACACAACAGACTAAGAAGCAGCCAAAGAACAGAGGAGTCAACCTCAGAGAGCCCTTAATGGCCGAAGCAGAGACAGTTTCAGTCACATAATAATAAAAGTACTGGATATTAACCACAAAGGTAAATATCGTGAATCTACTTAAGTAAACCAGTCAGTAAAGCAGTACAAGTATCTTTTTTGAAGACTGTAGCTAATAAACGGAGAAAGTGAAGGAGCCAGAAGAATCATCACCGGAGCAGGGGAGTAACAGCTGCCGTGGCGAAAGTCCACTCACCAACGCTGGTACCAAAAGACTCAAGAGGAAGCACAGCATGTTCACATCATTCAAAGCGTGTTGTCTGAAATGTAACATGTAAGTATTCACTGTAAAGGGAAAGCAGTGATTTTACAGTGGAGAAATTTAGGGAGCACCTCCCGAACCACAGGATCAAGGCTGCCAGCAAGGGTAGCAAGATGGGTTAATACACCCATCCCATCGTTTCATGCTCTAAGGAAACACCTCTCTTAGGCAGTCTTCCCCAAAGCACATAACCTTTACCTAGCTCAAAACAAGCAGCTGGGCCCAAATTTAGTACAGTGTGTGAAAAAATCTGCCCAGTACTTCTCAAATCTTATGAAAAACAGGGAAGACTGGAGAGTGCTGAAGAATTCGATGGGTCAAGGAGATGGTGGCAGAACACACAGAGTGAGATCCTGGGTCAGACCCTGAAGCAGGGCACTGGGGACAACACTGACAAAACCCAAAAGCACTCAGGAGGTCTGCCGATGGTATTCTGCCAACGTTGATTTGCTGGTTTTCATGAATGCATCTCTGTTGTTATGTAGGATGCACAAGTGAGGAAAGCTGAGGGAGTAACATCTATGAATCTGTGTACATTTTTTGTATTCTTCTGCATCTTATTTCAATGGAAAGAAAAAGAATCTGACACATCAGACACAACCGGAGCAGGAAGGTGGTGCAAACGTTAGTCTATTAAACAGGAGCTTCAGGGGGAGCAATTCTTAAAAGCTCAAAATATGTCATGAAGAAGAGAAACTGGATTTATTCTTTGTAGGTGTAATGGGTAGAATTAGCACCTGGAGATCATTCAAAGGCCATTGAAGACATACAGGCCGGGTCAGGGGACGTCAGCGTGAGGGTGAAGGGAGGGCTGGGAGACCCCTCCCCAGGCGCCCTCTGGAGAGCGCCTCCTTCCCTCGACCCCTGCTCCTGGCCCAGAAGCCAGTATCATCCCATCAGGGTCACTTAGGGAACCCGAAATTCAGTAACACCAAGGTTCAGCCCCATCTTCAGTCCTAAAGAATTTGTATTTTCTCACACTCCCTAGGCAGTTGGAGGGTGTGATGAAGTGTGCACAGCTCAGTCTAGAGAAAATTGAACTTATGACCTTTAAATGTACCTACAAGGTGTAAATTCCTACGGGCCTTACATGACACTAAAGTTGAAAATGACTGTAATATGTACTCATTTTTAATTTTAGTTTACATTTTAATAATTTATTTTGAAAACAATTTATGTAAACTTAATCTTTGGATGAAGCACATTTGATTACTGTTACTGAATTTATAAAGTTAAAGGTCCAATTAACAGTAGATTCTCAATTATTTATGCTAATATAGCAGCACAGTCCATAACAGTAAAATCTTGGAAATGTTCTATATGTCCACCAACAGGTCAATGGGTAAAGAAAATGTAGTATGCTCACGCAGTGGACAACTACTCTGCTCTAAAGAAGGATAAATTTGAGTCACCACCAGGAAAACAGACATAGTGTGAGGACACGATGCTAAGTGAAATAAATCAGACACACCAGCTCACACGGTGCAGGGCTCCCTTACACAAGAATCCAAAGACGCCAGTGCACCAGAGAGCAAGGCAAATGGCAGACAACAGGAAGCAGAGACAGACTTTGGCACATGAGACACTGATGAACGATGGAAAGGTGGGGACATGCAAAGATTGAGATGCGCTCTGTAAGGTAGTGACCCCCATGGTGAACGTGGTCATCACACACCAATGAAAATAGAAACTTCAAGACATTTAGGTACCATAGACAAATCTACAGCGCTATCTTTTCAAAAAGTAATCTCTTATGTATTGCAGTTTATTATTATTCTTAAATTCTGCGTTATATTTGTGCCTTTTCCTCAGAAACACAATTCCATTTCTCAAGGTAATTCTAAATTACTGAAGTATTACAATAATAAATGTAATTTAAATTCTTATTGTAGTAGTAGAAGCTTCAGAAAGAGTTAATATTAATTTTAAATTTTTATGCAAATAAAACATATACAATTGTTGCAGAAAGACATATCACCCCGGCAAAGAACATAAAGGATTTGTATTTCTTCATAATAATATTAAAATTTCAGAAAATACCTCCTGTATTTTTTAAGCCATAATTTCTCCATATAAGAGAGACTGTCTTCTTTAAATTCAACATTAATGGGTTCTCTCCAAATTTTCAAATTAGTCTGCACTTCACATTCCTCCAGTGAGCCTAGAAAAAAATACAATGTGCATAATCAATGTAGCCAAGCATAAAGATTACCCTATCTTCTCTCAAGATATAGAATTCACCATTATTGAGGCATATTCTTCTGATTTTACATATAAAAGTAGTAGGTTTATTTTTAAGTAATTTTACAGCAGTAAATATTATTGGTGCATTAAGTGACTTTACAGTTTTATTCAAAAACATGTTGACATAAAAGGATATCATGACATCCAAGATTTTGTTTTAAAACAACTAGTTGTTTTAAATGAGAAAGAAAAATCCATACAAACCACTTCACAGTACAGTGTACACACACATACAGACATATGCATGTGTGCATTACAGCCACGGTCAATAATATTTGCACATTATAAGAAAAAGAAAGAAAATGAAGCAGAATGGCACCTGAAATTAAATTCTGTCATTAGCGAATTTAATCTACACAGCCACTAACTTCTCTACACGTAGGTTGTTTCTGATGTTCTGCTACAGCAAAGTCACTCTCCAGAACCGTGCAGGATGTACAGAGGTTCCTGGAACAAACACAGTGTCAGTGCAGGGGGACTTTTGCTCCATGCTCCCGGACCATGTCTGGTTCTCCAATCAGGAACATCGTAAGGTAAGTAACGTAGGAGAAGGAAAAGAAGTAGGAAAGATGAAAAATATATTTTTATGAACTCTAAAAATAGAAGACAGTCTCATTTAATAGGATGACCTTCACTGATTAGCATCCATAAATAGCCGTACACTAGCAACTGCTCAAATGTAAAGAGCAACTGGGATGAGGGAAAAGAGAAAAGAAACAAGGGGAAAATGTGTACATATGTATATACAGGATCTCCAGCATAGTGTTACCACTGACTTATGTCACTTTGGTGAAAGGATCAGTTAATGATTAATGACTTGATCACTTCTGCATGTCTCTGTTTTCCACAGAAAGCACTTTGAAGATGTCAATAAGTAATATAACAACCATTGTTAATTTCCCACCACTTTGTCTGTAATTCAGTATTGCTTGTATTGTTCTTATGCTATTTTGTAATGGATGTCTGTTTGTTAATATGCTTTCCTTCTTTTGTTTTTTAAAATAAATTTAAAAAAAATAAAGTGAAGGAGTGGAAATTATCCAACCTCTGTTTTGAAAGAGTAGAGAAGCAGAGAAAAAGTCACTGAAGGAAGTCCTGAGAAATGCCAAGCAGACGCTAGGCCGCTGAAGGAGATGAGCAGGGGCTGGCGGAAAGATGTCCAAGGGAAACAAAAGATTTGTTGGCAAGAGAATTGAAAGAAAAGAGACAGGGAAGAAAGAAGGAGGGAGGGAGGAAGAGAGCGAAGAGACTAGGAGGAAAGGGAGGAATCAGAGGGAAGGGAGAGGAAGGGAAGGGGAAGGTGGGGAAGAGGGAGGGGAGGAAGAAACAACTCGTGTGTCTCTTCTGTCTACGTCATAGAAAAGACTGACTGTGTTTGAAAGACAACATCCACATGTAGAAAAGTGACAGGAGGGGAAGAATTAAAGCACTTAGGCTCTGATCACTTCTCTGCAGTAACCAATGCATGATCCCAAAGATAAATATGGAAAGAGATGTGCACTGATTTGCTTGTGAGTAAATTTGATAACAGTTCCTCCTGACACATAAATAGACATAAATAGACACTTCATAGGCAGAGAATCATTAATATGCATTCAACAAATATCTCAGTTTGGATTTCTTACAGTAAGCGTATCTAGAGCATATGGATTTATGAGACATGGTTTCATGGAACATTGCACATGAGCTTTATAACTTTGGATTTGGTTTCCTCCTTTGAGTATTTAACTCACTTTCATTTATAAAATTTGCATGAGATTTTCTATCACTCATATTGATGGTATCACGAGTATTTTCCTTAAGGCAGAAAGCTAAAATCCTAAAGTGACAGAATGCTTCAGTGTTTGAGGAAAAGCATGCAGAACAGAATAGCTAAAGTTAAACAAGCCTGAGTAGCAAGGGATGGGATCAGATGGAAACTGAGTGCAGATCATACAGAGCTTTCAAGGCCATTGAGCGTGCCTAAGTCTCACACCGAAGGAAACAAACCTTGCAGTATAATATGGAATCGGGTTATAAATAATTAACAAGCCCCAAACTTGGAAATTTAAGGCACAATATTAAGCTAAGTTGTAAAAAACTGATACTCAATGTAGTTTGTAATAGAAAGTATAGAAATTGAAGATACGTTTCCTGTGGGTCAGACCAGCAAAATTTTGAAACGTAACAAGACTAACTGTTGGTGATGGTAGGAAGTGATCAGGTTCTATACTCTTCAAGCGGAAGAATAAAAGCACTGATGCTATCCAATAACTCAGCTCTAATACAGCTGAGGCCACGCATGCCCAACTGCCCGTCCACTCCACCGCTCTCAGTGTAGACATCCCTGCAAATGTGACAGAGAAGTGCCGGGGGGCCTGGACAAGAAGATTCAACACAGCACTTTTTGTCATGGCAAAAACAGGAACGACCCCAAACAATGATCAGCATTTAACAGGGGGACAGCATGTTAATAGGGTGAGAAACAATTAAGTAATGCAGCGGCCAGCATGGTCTGCGCACCTTTCCTCCAGGCATCAGTCTTTTCACCCCACACTTCACAAAACCTACTTGAAACGCAGGTAAAAGAAAGTTCTGCAGGTACCGTGTGTAAGAAGGTGGCAACCTGATGACCCTCTCAAGGGATGACTGCTGAATGTCTGCTGCCACTAATTCACTTCATTAGCACGGGAAGTAGCACAGGAAAGCACAGAGGAAAAGACACGCAACACAAAACACAGCTTGTGTGGTCTCCACTGCTGTAGACAGTTTTGAAGGACCAGGTGATTTATCAAGGCTTCCTGCCAACACCATCATCGCACAGTCCCCTTACTCTCTTCTGGCCCTTTGGCAGGTTCTCCCCAAACATTCATTCGCAGAGGACTTGTAGCAGCGCAGGCCCACTCTCCATGACCTGCCAGCTTCCTGGTGAGCATTACTCCTAGACACAGGAGCTCCATGCCCCACGGGGAATCTCTGAGTTCCAAATACAACCTTCAGTCACTTGTGTAGCAGCAACACAATTTCTCTGGTCATAGCGTTCAACCACCAAAACCAGGACATTGACCCCCTTCCTGGCTGTTCATTCCGTGAGTATCAGCTCCGGAACCAGGGTGTACACTCCAAGTCTATTTAGTGGGAGGATGACTGGGGTTTCATAGAAAGTACAGCACCCAGTTGGAGAAGCACCCATCTCATGAGGTGCAGTCTCCCTGCCAGAACATGAGCCTCCAGTAGGTCAGCCCATGAAACTGTCATGCCAGCCCCTTCCAGACAGGGTGACACGTGGACAGTCAGTGAGCACCGCGGCTCCCAGCTGGAGCTCTATCGCTGTGAAATGAGTGTCTCAGTCCAAAGCAGTGTTTAAGAGGACACCATCGTGATAAATAAGGCTCCTCCTGGCAGACACACTGTAAGCAGGGAGAGCAAATCCATCTCTGAAATATGTAGCTTTCCCCATGAGGACAAATCACTGTCCCCTCAATTGTGGAAAAGGTTGAATATAATCACCCTGTAATATATGGTCTCTGCTCACTAAACCCACTTAGCATGATGCCACCAGTTGAATGGTGAAACTTTGTCTCTGGCAATTCAGAATGATCACCGTCCTTTCCAACCTCCCAGTGCTAAAGGCAGAACTAGCACAGCTCTGAAATGACACTGTGGAAGGGTACTCTTATCCCTGCCACATTAGAAAAACTGTATCTGATTGACAGAAATTTAAAAAGGCATTCTGCAGGTCAAATCTAGCCCATTGCTTCCATATGGCTGTATTTCTGTGCTCATAAGGAGAATTGTACTCGATCACAGACATAATTACTCCTTCGTGTCTGTGACTAGTTTGCTCCGCAACAGCAAGGCTAGCTAGCTGAGGAATTCTGAGCGGCCACCTCATAGAAAACATCACCTGAGCTCTGTGTTGGGTCATTGCCTGTTTAGCAGTCACAGAGACTGACTTTTTTCCTCCAGTAAATACAGGCCATAAAAAAAAAAAAAAAAAAAAACCCTGTAGTTAGTATCACTTTCATCTGATAAAGTTTATTATAATCCAATAACAATTCCATAGTTTTGGAATTTTTTCCCAAATAAGCAAGTTAAATGTAATTTTTCAAAAACTAATTTTTCCATCTTCAAGTATTTGATGATGGCATTAATCTCTGCATTTCCCAAAAAATGAAGTATTGCTTCAGGCATTTACTTTAGTACATACTACATGGTGGGAGCACTTCTAAAATCTTTAGCTTGTGCCCTTCTGTAATGATCTTTGTGACACAGATAAGACTATTAATGCAGAGACCCTTCCCCTTACAATCCCTCCACAGGACATATCCAGGTCTGGGAAAATGACCATCTCATACACCCCCACTCCCCATGGATCCATGAGTCAGATTAAAGGTAAGAGTCCACCGTCACCTCCCTTCCACCCACATTCACACTAACTGATAGACAAGAGTGGTATCTGAGATACAGGGAAAGGTATCAATTCAGAGCTAGAATCTAAATCCACTTCTGAAGTTCTGTGCCTTGCCTTTCTTCATACGTCTATCCGCATAGATGGCCACTGGTTTCTGCTAATGTAGACTTAGAGAAGGGTTCATAATGCACACCAGTGGCCTCAGCGCAGGATCCCTTAACCGACCAGCTTCTTCTATTAAGGAGTTCCAGATCTATGGGCAGACTTAGGTCTGGCAACATTGTGAATCTGCCTTCCCAGCCGAAGTCAGGATTTTGTACATCAGAGAAATTTTAAACCTTCACACCAACTATTAGGCTGTTTAAGTTTTTCATTACCAGTTACTCCAAATAGCATCACACAGATCCGCAAATTGAAACATCAAATAACTGCTCTTCTTTGTCCCATATTCTGACAATCCACCACCACCATCATTTTCTTGCTTATCTATTCACTTGGTTTCTACCAACATCAGGTTTCCACTGGTGTTGGTTTGGGGTTTATTTGTTTAGGGTGAAACAATATAACACAGGACACATACTTTATATGATCGTTTATAACAGTCACCCAAAGAACGATATACAAGAGAGTGCAGGAAATCTGTCCGCACACTAAGACCAAGGAGTCCAGCTGAGGGCCTTATCCTGTGACAATATCCTACATGAGTCCAGCTGAGGACCTAGAGCCCATAACAATGCCTCCCACGAATCCAAATGGAGGCCCAGAGTCCACGGCAACATCTCATGCTGGCCTGTTTCACAGATCTGTCCTGAAAAGACCCAAAGGTCAGTGGTGGAATCTAGAAAGTCTACGCCAGCAGGATGAAGGATCTGTGCTAGCAGGCTGAGGGATCTGCACTGGAGCCATGAAGCAATGCTCAGAAGAACCACCGCTTCCCCAAATGTACCACAGCCATCCTCAGCAACAGTGAGGTCCCAAGCTCCTCCGATGATCAGGACAGCTGAGTTACCATCAGGAAAGCCAATGCAGCAAGCTTCTCCTGGACACCACCAGTGCACCATCTTCCCCTCTGGAGCCATGAAGAGATACTCAAAGTGAGGACCAGAGCTCCCCCAAAGTGAACCAAAGGCTTTCTCAGTGCCAAGGAGGTCCCGAGCTCCTCAGAGGATGAAAACAGCCAAGTTCATCAGGAAAGCCAGCATGACGAGCTCCTCCAAAACAACCAACGGCTTCCACCAGCTCCAAGGGCCTTTCTTTACCCCAGACAGCCTCAACTTTTCCTTCTCCAGTTCTGCCTCTTATGCTGCTGGCAACAGTCCCCAGGTTGGACTCGCACACCCAGCACCGCGCTTGCTCAGTTCAGCTGGGGGTTGTACGTTATCTGTCCACTCCACCATTAGTCCTTTGAAATCAGGCAGATCAGTTCCACTGAAGCACCCTCCCCCGCTCATCCTCAGCATGCACAGAAAAGCCACAGCAACCTGTTTTAAGGGTCGTGGCGCATGATGACATGGTAACGAGAGGGTTCTCTGGCTCTCCCAGGTTACAGTTACGGGACAGAGGAGCGTGAGGCACACTGTCACTTGCAACTTTCTCATCCCTCAGAGACAGAATCCTTCCTCTACAATTGTCAGGAGAGCTCCGGCTTCTCAAGCTTCTTCACTGTAAAATCAGTTCCACGCTTTGTTTAGTCAGCCGGGCAGATTGCTCATGCCACTCCCATGGTGCGTGAGCCAAGACATTAAGACAATTCCCATCTGAGCACATGCATACCGATAAGTCTCACGTGAATTTATCATAGATTTTGTCTGTGCTACTTTGTCACTCTTAAAACCTCTTCCTTGCTCCTTGGATTTAGGTGAAGCAACTGACAAGGTGCACCAGCGTTTTCTTCCTTGCACCTGGCATGGACCTGACCTCAAACTTCTCCCTTCAAGTCATGCTACTCCCTGGATTGATAACTGGGCCTCGTCTCATCCCGTAACTCCAGAATACAGTTTGACTGCATTTGTGCACTGCGTTCCCGCCAGCACATAATATGCACTCACTACATGCTAAGCCAGTTAAGAGGAGTGTTGCAAAACTCTAAAGCATGTTATATAACTCTAATTTTTAAAATATTGGAAAAGAGAAAACCAGGTATTGAAAAAATAATATTTTAAAAAATGAAGGTAGAAGTCGGTTAAGATGGAAGAAATCATTCATTGTTTATCACAATGAATCAAGCTAAGAAATTAGAAAGTATGGAGAAATAGCCACCTCATATGCTACCAGTGAGAATATAACTGATCTGAAACAGGAACATATTGGGGGGTTAATTTGAAAACATTCATCAAAATTTTATTAAAATATCACTATGGATATAACATATCTATGCTACTTGAGAACCTGCACAATTGTGATTGAATACCTTGCACAGAAATACCTAAGACGGCCATGATAATTTTGACCCTGATGAGAATTAAAACAAAATATCATTAAATCACTTTATATAGAATATTATACAATATTATAAAAGGTAATATATAGTGTATCTATATGCAAACTGTTGGCAGAATCTCATAGTAGGAATATAAAAAAATAAAAATATGAAATTACAAATAATGTATCATGAACAAATGTAGGAAAATTAATTGATGGAGAGAACTTTATTTACTAAAAACTCTAATTACAATTGGGAAGATAGTGTGTCATGGTTACTTTTCTCTCATTGCCGAGACAAAATACCCAGTGCCCAAAATGAAGGAAGGAAAGGTTTGTTTAGCTCACAGTCTGCAGAGGTTTCAGTCCACACTTGGCTAGCTCCAAGGCAGAGTGGCTCGTGGCAGAGGGCAAACGTTCTTGGTAGCAGAAAACGGCAAAAGGGAGGAGCGGCAGAGAGCAAGGCTCTTCCCCTCCCTTATATTGTGTGCAAACTGCCGGCCCAGGGCGGGTGTAGCACCCACACCCATAACCCCAGCTTTGAACCTTGAATCAATCAAAAACTCTAGAAGCCCTCTCCATGACTGCATAAGGTTTTGGGGGGACATTCAGGCACAACTCATAACAGTATGTTATATATTATCATTAAGAATTGCACTATAAATCCCCACACTCAGGAGGCTGAGGCAGGAGAATTGTTGTGAGTTCAAGACCAGCCTGGGCTATAAGTTAGCTCAAGGCAAATCTAAACTTCACAGTGAGATGCTGTCTCAAAGGAGACAAAAAACAAAAACAAAAAGAAAGAATTGCACTACATTGCAAAAGAAGAGCAATCCAGAGTTTTTTCTCTAGAAAAGAAAAATTAAGTAAAACATTGGACAGAGAGTTATAATTTCTTTGCCTATATTTTGTGTCTAATGAGAATCAGCTAAAAGGTAATACAAGATTCAGTTAAAAATAATAAATTAGATTTTCAAGTAATGTTTTGAAAAACTTAAAGCAAAGACACTGTGTACTCAGTTACCCAGACATCGTCAGTCTCTAGAATATAGGTGTGAAAGGTGTCAAGGACAATACAAAGAATAAATGTAGTTCTTAAGAGGAGATCTTCAGACGGCAGTTCAAACACAGACCAGTTCTGCATCTGAAATTCACAGTGGTCCTAGAAATCACACTTTACTGTAGATTTATAAGAAAAATTTTTATTTTTGTACTTGACAGAGTCTTCCATTGTACATGGTTGCCATTATAGTTCGAAAATGGAATGTCTGTCCTAATGTCAGGAGAAGAAAGGCTGACAGAACCCAATACCCCCTCCACTTGCTAGTCAGATTACACGGGGAAAACGAATTGGCCACCCCGTGCCCAGTTCAGAGTCTATGAATGTGCAACCACTCACCGATGGTTACATGGAGTGTGTACTTCCCAACAGAGTCCAACAAATTGTTGTGTGTGTAGTTTTCAAACACTGCATTCATATTCATAGACAACTGAGACAAAACAAAGTGACCTTCCGTTAGGAGACCTACCTACATAACACTGGCCATACCTGGCTTTGCGGAGAGTGTGTCCGGCTTCTCCTTGTCCTCCTGGTTCCCGGTTCTCCACTGACTTAGCACTTCCTGGAAGGACTGGGCAGAAGCTTCCTCATCAAATGAGCCCTCGCACAGCTGCCTTTCTCTCGGCTTCGCACATTCAGCTCCTTGTGTTGTTGTAATTTCCACCTAAACCAGTTATAAATGGATGTGGTTTAACTTTATTAAATTTTCTGTACTAATGCAAGGAGACTAATTATTAGTTCTCATAAATCAGACATACTTTTCCTCGGAAAACAATGGTTTAGGGCATACTTAGTGATATACTTTACTGCTTTCTTTAAAACCTTCTGGCGATTATAATTAGTATCTTCAGAAATCATCAAAGCACTAGCCCACAGACAGATGACTCATCTCTGCGCTATTAACTATTGTTTGCCTTTTGAAACTGACTGGTCTGGACCCATTTTCCTACTTCTCCAAACTCCTGCTGCCTGTAACCTGCTCAAACAAGCTTTCTTACTTGTTAGTCTGGTCATATCACCCCCTACTGAAAAGTGTTCACTGTGAAGCACCCGTGTTCTATAAGGACCGAGAAGGCCCCATCGCACCTTATACTTCCATGCCCTGCGTTCACCGCCTCCTTTCACCTGCTCCAGCTAAACTCACGTTCCTACAGCTCAGAGAATCCGTCAAGCACATTCTGTCAGGGCCTCGCTCTGCTTACGTCTAAGGCCTGAAATGATCTTTCTCCTTATATTCACACAGTTATTCTTCTCCTTTAATAAGTCCACAAGAGAAATAGGTCCAGGGATCTTAATAACTCAGATGAAGTGATGTCTCTACTGGGTTTTGAAAGAAAGGGGCAATAGTTCTATTAGCAAAAAGAGAACAAGGGGCTACGGTCATCTCCCACAGAAGGGTAATGCTGTCTGTGCTGCATGAAATACGCTGAATCAAGCGGCGCTGTGCATGGAGCTACAAGCAGTTTGTGTTGGCATAGCAAAAAGTAGACGAAGATGAAAGAGAAACGCTAGAAAAACAAGGAGGGCCAGACCATGGAGCACCCGGCCACCAGAGGGAGCCATCGAAAAGTCCCCTGCACAAGTGTGGGAGACGAGAGCTGGAGTATAGAGAGGCTATTTAAAGTGCGACAGACACTGGCCGTCCTGACCGCCTGACAAGTGCCTGACCTTCTTCAGGAATTTCAGGGTTTTATTATTATCATACAGATTATCATATATATTTTAAAATATATTTTCTCATTTACATATATTTCACACTTGTACTTTATATTTTAGATTGTACTGGGAAAAAACTTGAAAAGCATAAATGGTTATCAGTGGAAAACAGATTTTAAAAAGTTCATATTAGTATAAGGAGCATTTTACAGTCAGTGCATAGAAAGAGAAGGCTATAGAATGCACCTATCTGGATGCAAAAAGTGTATTTTCAAGTGTAAAAATCATGTTTTCAGACCAATATGCAAACCACGTTAATATTTTACAAAGAAATACAAACACACACAACTAGGAACATTGGCTGACTCAAGAAAAGGAGAGAATTAAATGCACTGTTCACCAAATGAACTTCTTGTTCCTTTAGGAACAGAGCTACCTGATGCGTTTGGGATGGCGATGAGGATGGAAGAAGGGACCACACATTCAAAGACAGATTCCCAGGGTGCACTGCGTGGGACACGGTAACTGTTTTCTGTTAAATAGTGCCCCAGTACAAACTGTCTGCGGAAGCTCTAAGCCCCTCATGTAACTCTGGTTGAAGACAAGGCCTACAGACTGGGAGTTAGGCTTAAATGGGGTCAAAAGGGTGGGGCTTTCATCTGGAATAACTGGGATCTTCCACAGAGCATGAGGAGAGCAGATCTCTCTCTAGGATCTCTGTCTCGCGGTCTGTCTTCTCCCCTTCCCGTCCCTTCCCCCCCCCCGTCCCCTTCCCTCCCCTCCCCTCCTCTCTCCCCTCTTCTGTCCCCTCCCCTCCTCTTCTCTCTCTATCCACACTGATGTGTGCCCAGGAGGAAGAGCACACAAGGACACAACACATGATTGTGCGCATACACAGAGCAGGGGAAAGCCTCACCAACACCAAGTTTGCTGGATCCTCGATCTGGAACTTGTAGACTACGGAAAATGAATTTGCTGTTTAAGCCAGGTGGTTATGTTGTTAATGGAAGCCTGAGTAGAATCATGATGAATGTTCATATTGATTGGAAGTGCAAAAAGGAACAGAAAAGGTTATGGAAAATATGTGCTTTAACAGTAACTTCTACAAAATATGTGCCTTGATGCAAAATGGCTTAAGTACACCCGGATTCCAGCAGCCCTCCAGAGCAGCTCTCTTACAAAATGAGTCAGAGATGTAACCCTTTTGTAATTATAGCCCTACTTTTGAACGCCTGGTTTTTCCATGCCTGTGAGAGTGTGAGCGGGTAATAGGAAAACTTTTAAAATGTTTCATCTTAGAACTACAGTACACCACTTCCACTCAGTGCCCCAACCCTGCCAATTAAGAAGCAATGCTTATCTTATGTTGTAATCATCACCATACAAGCACATCGCGTCTCTGTAAGAGATTCCTCAAATGGGAGAGGAGCGAATAAGGGGTCAGAAAGGACAATAACTGCCTAAATATCTCAGTATCCCAAAGCCAGGTTTCCGCCTCTAAAGAGCAAGCTCTTTCATGAGTATCATCCTTCTCCAAGGTGCACCCTTGGTTTGAATCCATTTTAAAAAGTCATGAGACAGATGCAGACCTACACATGCTTGTGACTCCTCCAGCCGCAAGTATTCTTCGAACGTGCTCATTAAGAATCAGATTCCTGAGCCCAGATGTAATGTAGAAAAATAGATAAAAATCATGGTCTGCGGCAATATGGCCAACTAATAACATTCACCTGAGTTGCCGAGGAGCTGGTCAAACCATGTAAGTCTAGAGGTGACATCACTTCTCCTCCAAGGAAGACGTCCTGAAAAGAAGATGTCCTGAAATCAGCCATGTCCGTTTCTTTAATGTTTTTTGGTTGATTGTAATACATACCTCTGGAAGAAACCACTGAACTAAAAGAAACTGAAGAAACATGGTTTACAAGTTAACATGTGTGACAGAGTTTATAGCGCACGTGCACTTACCTATGGGTAGCAAATGCTTTCTCTTACACGAGGACACAGAACACTGAAACAGAGCGAAGTGATAGGTCCAGTCGATGCTAAGGAGCAGGGAGGCAGAGAGTGAGGAGGTGGGAGGAGGGGAAGCGAGGAGACAGGAGAGGGGGAGGGAAGGAAAAGTAAAACTATTAATGGGTAATGTATATGTGTAACCAGTTCCCTACAGGGAGTGCAGTGACCACATATCAGACACACATACATTACCAAAAAAGATGAACTAACAAAGTAGATTTCACAAAAACCTTAAAAGTTAAAAGCTAAAAGAAAAATTAAAAGCTCAAAGGACTCTATTCCATAGCTCTTGGGCTTGGCTAGTTGCTTACTTTCTTGCCCCTTTTCCTCTATTAAACAGAGGTAACTGTAATACAAAACTTACATGGTAACTGTGATTGTTGCATAAGATAAGGAAGTGCTAAGCACAATGTGTAGCATAAAGTGTTTGACAAACGTTCACTATTGAATTATCACTATTGTCTTCGGTAGGGGAAGTAAGATGAATGGTAGAAATGAGAGGGAACCCTTTAAAGCCACACCTCTGCGTAAGTTGTGCCCCAGAGCAAACTGTGTATGCTGAAGCTCTTTAAAAGATCTATAGGAAAAGGGAATGGGGCAAGGAGATCGAGAGGCGGAGGGAGAGGAGAATGACACACAGGAGTGGGGATAAAAGGAACATGCTGAGCACGCGTAACTACTCCCTAAAATGAATGCAAACACTGTGTACTGCAGACACATGCTAATAAAATTTTTATAAAGCAGGTCATCTGAAGTCAGAAGACCAAATTTAAACCTAAATTCTGCTATTAGTTAAACCTGGGACAACTTATTAACAGTCTTTGCCACTATTCTTCCATCTGACAAAAAGTATACTTTAAAAAAAAGACAAAATGAGATGATATATGTAAAATGTTTAAGATAGTGCCTCATCCTCAATGGAATGTTATAATTATAAGACAGTAACTCATTCAGCAATTCTTCAACCTATTCCCAAGGGAAATGCATGAAAATATGCTGACTTTCTTGGAACCCTCAAGCGTATAACCGGTGATTCTTCAATCAGTAAATGTTTAAATATTTATAAATAAATTCTAGTAAAAGACACAGCCATTAATCCCCTTAAAATACACCCCCTATTCCAAGCACACTTACTGACACTTTCTGAACCAGTTCTGAAATGTCCTCTGTCATGCTTTTACAAAGTGTGATCAAAAGGCCCTGAGTGTCATCTGCATGAAGGAAGCTCGCAGACAGTGTGGTGAGTCCTCATGCACTGTGTTCACCCGGTCTAGGACCATGACAGAGACAGTGTGGTGAGTCCTCATGCACTGTGTTCACCTGATCTGGGACCGTGAGACTTCTGGCTATTCCCAAAAGTCATGATCATGGAAAGCAAAAGTTTCCAACTGGTCCAGAACACTGAGACAGCCACAACAGCACAGCTGAAAGCACAAAGGAGAAATGCTTCGGACGGTGGCAAGAGGGTCTGGATGAGGCTGCTCAGGAAAATTAATAACTATGTTTTCCACTGAAATCATTTTTTTATCACACCCCATTGCTCCTCTGCTGGAAAAGAGTCCTGGTGCCATAGAATATATTTGTTCTTATACAAGCAAGAGTTTAAAAATTAACAGACTTACATTCAACAGAGACTGGACACCAGGGAAGAAGCTATGTGATTGTCTCTGGTATTAGCAGTTTCTGAACTGTAGGCAAAGGGCAAATGGTTTCTTAAAAAATGAGGATTATAACCTAGATCAAACTTTGCGGTTTGCTTCTTATTCAGGAATCAGAATGAGTCTATTACAAAAACAGACACATGCATGGATAAAAGCTTATCTGGCACATCCTGAGACCAGAAGCCAGTCTGAATATCTACCCAAATTTGGTATAAATCTAGTTTACGTGACTGCTAAATTGCCTGTCACCTAAAGTACTTAGCAGGTTTTTGTATGTTTATATTAGTCTCTATACTTATTAATATAAATAGTCATATTGTGCTCTGGATTTTTAATATTTCCCCTAAATATTCTTTCAATTCTTGACCTGCTAGAAATGCTCAGAGAGTCATACAACCAAAATCATTCATCAAAATGATCAGTTTTCAGTGCAATCAAAGCAATCTCTTTAAAAATATTTCTGTAGTCAAGATATTTTTAATAAAAACAAGTCCCTATCAAATAACAAAGTGATAAAATAATTTCCAAAACTCTACATGTCTAGATAAATGTATGCATGGCAACCTGCACTGCCATATAACACAGAACATGTCCCACCCATTTTCCTCAGCTTACCTCAGAGCAGCTTTCTTTCAGAGCTGGAGGTTTGGACACATGTAGACTCTCGCTGGTCTCTTTCATGGAATTGTTCTCTCCTTTGGTTTCACCTGGATTAACCTCCTTTATGAATCCATGGGCAACATCCAAAATACTGGATAACACTTGAGATCTTGCCTATTAAGAAAGGAAAAGTGTGATAAAAGATCCTGGCAGACATATATTAGAGTTAGCCTAAGTAACTTATAAACTTTAAGTCAAATTCTTGGCATTCTGTGATTCATAAAATTCAATGAATTCTAACTAATATTTAAAAACACAAACTGACATTTTCACAGCCAGTGTCATAGTGCAGCTGCCAGCTCCGAGGGCCCTTGTCTGGACTTGCGCGACCCTGAACCTTCCAGAATGTTCTATCATTTAATCCTCGGGGTAACTAGATGTAACTTTTTATCTCCTTATCAGAAATACAGAAACTAAAGCTTGGGGAGTTTTAAAAGTTGGTCACATAATGAATGGGGAATGTAACTGGAAAGTGACCCCAGCTGTAATTCTAATGATGCCTAGTGTTTCCACTATGCTGACCCCCAAATGTTGTTATTTTGTGCACAGAGCTGCTATCCCCTAGGAAACTGAAAAGGTAGTAATGAGTAGTCCTTAGTGATAAGACATCTTTAGAAAGTGTACACTGTCCCAGCGTATGCATCAGGAAATGCCTGCATCTGTGGCGCACTAGCCAACCCCAGCTGGTCTTCACTGTAGCGTTTGCTCCAAAGCGTCACTGCAGGAAGGTCTGCCCTCTTCCGTCCTCTCTGTCTGGCTGCTGCCAGCTTCTCCTTGATTCACGCCAAGTTGTTCCCTCACATCGAAAAAAACTTCCTGAACCTCCCCCCTCCTAATGTTATGAATCATCCACCCCTTATAGGATTTAACCTGCTGAGAAGCTCCTCACCAGCACTATGCAAATTTTGCATCACTTCTGGCTTCTCTCTAACCCATCATAACACATAAGCTCCCAAAAGAAAAACTCATATTTAAAAAGAGAAAGTTTTACATGGCTACCATACTGCCCAACAAATAGTTTATAATGAAAGTAAATTTGAGGCAGAAGGAGAAGTGTTGCATAGTTAAAGTAAATAACTGAGAAAGATTATTTTTAAAAAATTATTTTGGACGTGTTTCAGAAGGGTTGCTGAGGAACAGGTAAATCTTGCAAAGACCCTGTTCTCGGAAAGGTCTCCTCACAGCAACGGCTCTGATCTGCCTGAGGAGCCCAAATGAGCTTGAACTAAAACCTGAAGGGAAGAGCCAGCAGCTCCCAAGGCTCTGTGGCAAAAAGAAATACATAGGTCTTTGTCTTAGCAAATGTCTTTAAGACAGAAAAAATACAGCAAGGCTCAGAAGTAATTATTTCATACTCTCATATGCGTACATTTGTTTCGAAGATTTCATCTAGTTACCAATTTAAATAGCCACAATCACATTGAAAACTTTCCAGTTATGACCTTTTGAAAATCCATTAAAATTTACTAGAATCTGACTCTGGAAAAAAAAAATCAGTGAATATCAACTTAACTAGCGATGTTCAACGATGAGACTGAATTAATGAAATGCCTATGAAAGTGTGATAAACACGACCTGTGTACATATATTTCTATCCGTACTGTGGACAGACTTCTGTCATTTGCTCCAAAATTGCCCAGCTATAAGGCACAGTAAAGCAGTATAAGCCTGATTTGAAATTACCTAAAAGTGTACCGACTTCAAAGGCACTTACAATGTTGTCTTAATTTTATAATTACAATATATCAAAATCAATAGTATTAATTTTATATAGTTAGTAAAATAAGAATTATCAAGTGTATGTTTATTTGAATAACACAAAACAAAGATTATTCCTTTCCGATAATTAATCCTGCTATTACTATTGCAACAAATTTATAACATTTTTAGAGAGCATAATTTAAAAATCTTGGAAATGGCAAAAAATTAAATTTATTGCTAAAAATACAATGAACTTTATGAGTATTTCATATCTGAATATTTTAAGCCCTGTTAATTCTATAGATAACTGAAGGAAATAAAATGCCAATAAATAGGTATTTTTTTCCTAGAACATGATACATTTAATTATTCTCCATTCTAAACTGTGCACTTGTATTTTATTTCTCTTAATAGTAAAACAGTTGTACAAAGGTCATGTACTTATGATTTCCATTATATGGAAAAAGAATCTGAAATTCAGAACACACAGGTCAAAGGCAAATAGCTATAAATCACTGGGGTTGGAATTACATTCAAGTCTCCCTTCTTCTAGTCTAACTCCTCTTCCCTGATAAATTTACATTAGCCTACGTGATATAAAACATGAATATTACTTGTAGTTTCCTGAAACTGAACATACTAAATGTTATACTTAATAGATTTCAACATTGTTCCTTTCTTTAGAACACCCATGAAAACCTGATTCCGTGCGCCACTCACTGCCTACCCAAGAACTACACGGTTGAGTCCTTTTTGTTTATTCTTATTCATGTTTATATTTCACCAAGTATGTAAAACTAAATTACAGTCACAACACATTAAAATGTAAGACTTAGAGGTTCCTCCTAACTCATATGCAGATATCCCTAGCGCTAACAATCATTAATAGTTGACAACATATTCCTGATAACTTTTATTTGTACTTAAAAGAGAACATCTAGATTTGCAACACACAAAAAAAGTTTTCACTGAATATTATTAATAACCAATGAACAAAACTGTATTACATTAC
Organism: Dinomys branickii; assembly: GCA_004027595.1. NCBI lineage: Eukaryota > Metazoa > Chordata > Mammalia > Rodentia > Dinomyidae > Dinomys > Dinomys branickii. The sequence continues at coordinate 1,791 of PVLD010017860.1, read as the reverse complement.
TTAAAATAAATGTTTTAAGTATAACATGTACCATACATTAATAAAATATTCTTGACTTTTAAAACTCAGGTCAAAGCATTTTCATCTGCTAAATATGAAAAGGTACATATAGCAGTACTAATATGCACCAGCAAGAGGAAAACAGGATTGGAAATGTATAAATGTACCTAAAAAATTGTTCTACATGTTAAAAATATTTTAGAATCAAAGTAAAACAGCTTCCAGGGCACATAGTAAATCACATATTTCACTGTGGGGTAGGAGCTTAAAACAGAGCCAGAGAATGTGATTTACTGCCAGCATCTCCAGATCCTCCGACGGCTCTCACTGTACGGTGCAATGCGAGGGTTTCATCTCGGAACTGCTCTAAATTCTTACCTGAACTTTCTTCTTCCCCTTAGAATGATATTATCTTTCAAATTACACTCTAGAAGAATTCATCACTCTGACAATGGATCATTAATCAAAGTAAAGAGGGTTGATATTTTATAGCATTTTGGGATAGATGACACCTTGTAAAAGTTAAGGTCTAGGAGTAAGTTTTAGCTTAGTTAGAAAAAATAATATACTTTATGGTCGTGTCGGCACCTCAGATTTCTAACTATCATCAGCATCCACGTCTCTGACTCCCCGGAAATAAACATTGATGACCACACTGACAGACCCGTGCTCCTTAAGGGGGCCACCCAGCTCCCCCTCAAGACAGTCCACACGCAGTTTGCATCCCTGTTACACTGGTTTGAAAAAAGTGAAAATGTCTCCTTACGTAGTGTTAACGTCCACTGACTCATTAAAAACTGAGTATGTCTGCAGAAGAATTATTGCATTTGAATTTTTCAGGCAAATAGAAATAAATGTAGGGATAAGGTACAGAGAAAGAGAAAAAAAAGTGCATTCTGGAACAACTTGAGATGTCATATAAATCTATTGGTAATGATATTAAATATAGTTGGGACTTAGATAACTCTAAAACATTGTTTAGGAAGGTGAAATTATATACTAAACTTATGGAGTAGTATATGATTATAACATTCTCATGTGTCTAGTAAAATGAATTTGATCATTTTAAAAAGTAAAATAAATTTATTGGAATTTCAAAATTATGTATATGGAAATAATTTTCTCCCTTTTAATAAACATGGTTTTTAACAAAACATTTCTTTTGTGCAATATTTTCTCCAGTTTAGTTTCTTGTTTGCATTGACTTCACTCACATGAAATTGGCAAAGTAGGCAGCATTTGTATAACTCTAGAGTTGATTAATCTTAAGGTTTTTCTCTCAACACACTGAAGTTTTTCAGTGATTAGACACATGCTTTCTTACCAATAAACTCAACATCTTATAATGCAAGAATACTGCAAAAAAAAGTTTAAAATATATAAGCACCTCCTCGTAGTACAAGTTCTGTTTTGATGGCTTAAACAGTTATACATCCCACTGAATTAAGCTTATCTAGAAAAATTACGAGTATAAATGAAGGAACTTCAGAGACATTTCTGAATTTAAAATAATATATTAACAAAGGATGCTGGTCTTTTTTATTTTAAAGAGAAAAAGAAGAATAATATAAATAAAACGAAGCAGAGTTTCACATCGGGTTAACAGGAGAGTAACAGTGATTAATGCATGGCACATGGTTCATAGCAGTCACAGTAAAGACAGAAGCATGAAATATTGTACAAATGATATGAGCACCAATCTCAATAAGGGAAATTAGTTACGTGACTATCGTGTGTGCGTGTGCGTGCGTGTGTGCGTGCGTGCGTGTGTGCGTGCGTGTGTGTGTGTGC
>PVLD010017859.1:0-40621 GCA_004027595.1 Dinomys branickii | reverse complement strand
TAAAAAGAGGAAAATAGAAGTAAAATTCTGCTGAATAGAAAGCTCATAGCTAATGTGATGAAAATTTAGGGATGTGAAGGTGGGCAGTTTAGCTCCGGGAATAAAAACGAGGGTTGAGCCCTCAGAAGGGCGAAACTAATGCAGTGAGGTCACGTTGGTAACACTGACCGCCTCGGTGAGTCTCAAACTTTGGTCCAGCGTGCGCATCGAGTTCTGCTTGCCTCTCCGGGCCAGTCTCTGTTCCTCGGGTGGATCTGATTGGTTGGTAACTATCCCTCAGGTGAGTCATCTTCTTTACTATTTACCTCTGTTTCTCCTTGTTTCAATCTCTGTCTGTGTCCATCAGTCTATCTGTTATTAATCTTAGAATCGAAAATCAAATGGAGTTTCCCCCAAGGCTCCATGTGTTGAAATTGGATCTCAGGTTGTGAGATTTTGAGAAGTTGAAAACTGAAGTCTGAATATGGCATTTAAGGTTAGGCCTTGGGGAGCCGATCAGGATTAGAAAATGTCATCAGAAGTGGAAGCCCCGTAACTGAACCCTGACAGCTTTACAAAAAGGGGGAAGGAGACCTGAAGAGATTCATGCATGCACTTCCTTTCTCTTGTTGTGTGCTGCCTGTGCTGCCTGAGGGCTCTGCACCGGAGAAGGTGATCTCCAGATGTGGCCCCTGAACTTGGGGCCTCAGGAACTCTGAGCTGAAATAAACTTCATTACACATACCCGTGCTATGGTATTGTGCTGTTAGCAACAGAAAATGGAGTAATGGAAGGATGTCTGGGAAATTACGGAAGAAAATGCTGGCTGTGCCTGCAGGCATAGCTACTGGGGCCACTTATACCGATTGTGTACCTGGGCTGGCTATGTGCTGGCTATCACGATCTGTACCAAGATCCAGAGGTATAGCCTGCCCTCCAGGGACCTGGCCTCATGTCGCGGTACTGCTACGGCATGAAGTCTGCCGTTGAAAATACCTGCACGTCTGGGAAGCTTCTAGCGAGCCATCCAGATAGGGAAGGCCGCCCAGAAGACTGTGCATTTCAGCTGGGTCTTGAATGTTGACTAGGAGTTTCACAGAACGTAAAGGAGTTCAGCATGAAAGAACAGCATGGGGAAGATGCTCAGACAGGAAGGTCTGTTACTGGGCTAGGAAGCAGCACTTGGGTGTGGGCAGAGTGTAGAATACATGGTTGAAATGGGTTTTATATAGAGAGTTTTCCAAACTGAGTTCCAGGGAACACTAGTGTCCCCCAAGATAGTTATGTTTCAGATGGAGGAATGCTTAGGGAGAAAGAGTTCCACGCTCAGCAGTTTTGGAATGTGACGGATTGTGTTCTTTACTGCTCTTAGTAAATCATGGCATGTTAACGGGTCAGAGATTTTCTGCAATAAAGAACCTTGTTTAGCTGGGTGTGGTGACACATACCTGTAATCACAGCACTCAGAAGGCTGAGTCAGGAGGATTGTGGCAAGTCTGAGGGCATTGTGGGCTACATAGGGAGTTCAAGGCCAGTCAGTACTGCATAGTGAAACCCTGTCTCAAAAAACCAAACCAAAAAAAAGAAAAAATTTACAAACTCATATAACTAAGAATTTTCTATACTCATTTGCTTCCCGTATTAGTCAAGATCTGTCACTGTGAAAACAGTTCTAGCTGACACTTTGCTACTTACGCAGGGAAGATTTGTTTTGGTCCACGCTTTCGGAAGATTCGGCCCGCAGTGACTTGGCCCTCTTGTTTTTGGGCCGGTGGGGAAGCAGACTGTGAGGTGGAGAGCAGTAGGGGAGCAGAGCCGCTCACTGTGGAGGGAAAGCAGGAAGAAAGGGAGAGGAACACCTCAGGGTCCTCATCAAGAGGATCCCCCCGGAACAGACTTCCCTCCTCCCGCTCAGCCCGCCCCTTAGCCAGCTCTGGAAGTGCCCGGACTGGCCTCAGTGCCCCCGTGGGGAACAGGTGAGGGCCAACCACAGCACCTTAAGACCTTTGATTTCAAGAAGCGCCTTACAGTGTTTTATGAGGTAGATCGAGGACACTCTGAAATGAAATGGGACACACTGTACCTACCACTGTGCTAATGTCATAGAACTACAGGTACAGTGGAGGCCTCTTTGTTACTTCTTCCTGATTTTATCTGTCTTCTGCCGGATGGAATCATTATACTAAATTTGATGTTCACCATTCCGTATAATTCCTTAGACAATGCTTTTCAGAGGAATAAACATACACAGAATTCCGCTGAATGCTCAGTTTCTAGTTCCTACCTAGATAATAAAAAGAAATATTATTTTACGCAATAATTGCCTTGAAATAAGGATGTTTAAGAAAAGATGCAGAACTTTGTTTTTAATTGTAGTGTCTGTAATGTAGTACCTGCTTAATAAGTTTCTGCTGAATTGAATTAAATGTGTGTAATCTCATGCTGTTTATTATGTAAATGTGGGTGAAAAGAGTGGAGTAAATTAATTTTTTTCCATAGAAAGTATTGAAATATTTTGTGTCATTAGATTCAACTATTTTTGTTGCAGTGCTTTACTTTGTAGTATGGATTTGTGAGTAAAGAGTAACGATCACCTGTTTTAAGTTGTTTCAATGATTTATTGACATCTGTTAGAATCATTAAGTATGAATAATTGTCCAAAATAATCAATAGTTATCCAAATCTGTCCTCAGATAGTTGCCTCAGTGGAGCTGTCCACTTCCATTACAAGAGAAGTTGTAAATATAAATGCTTTCAATAAAAAAGGAAATTTATAAGTAACAATGCTAATTAATCTGTACTTTGACACTAAATACTTTGAAGGTTTATGAGAGGCCTATCCTTGGAGTCCGCAAGGAATAACTCCATTCTCAGCGGAGGGTTGCAGGTAGCATTCTCCTGCCAACAGGAGCATTGCTCTTCATATATGTGAGGGACATCCTCTTGGAAAAGTTCATGCCGTCTGAAGCACGAGTCATATTTGTGTGACATTTTTCCTTCCTGTATGCGTGTGTTAGTGCTGTATGCACAACGTGTGGAGCACATGGCAAAATAGTGGTGAAGAATGTACGCTAGAAAGAATGAGAGGAGAGGGCAAGAGGACTTACTGGCTCAGTGAGGTTGGCTTTTGGTACTGAATCATGGCTGTATGGGAGATAACAGATGAACATTTCCCGTGAGCTTAGAAAGTGATCACACTGAGGATCTACCAGAATTTTCTGTCTTCATTTTTGCTGGAAGATTTCCCTAGTAATTTTGGGAGCAGAAGTTTCACCCCAGCAGTTAGCAACAAGAGGGAGCTTTGTGATTTGCGTGATCATAACTCTAAAGCACGCAGGTCAGGGAGAGAGGCTGTGTGCAGCTGCTCCCTGGTGATTCCTCAGTGGTGCCTGTGCTTTATGACAACAACCTGTGATTGTGCTTGTCTGGAACTGTGGCCACGTTATTCTGAGCAGCACTAAATGCATGCTCAAAGAAGTTCTAAACGTAAGCCACAGTCATCCAGATATACTCAGGTTAAACCAGAAGTGCTGGTAATTCAACTGTGGATCAAGTCAGAGACAGGCCAGCTATATATTGCCTCTGAGACATGGCAAGTATTGTGAGAACACAGTCCCAGTGAATGCAAGAAGGTTATTGTAATTTATTCCTTTTTGAAGCTGAAAGGATTTATAGACCACATAGAAGTTGGATTCTTGCCAACCTTCTGCTATCTGACGTCTTCATTTTAACGTAGTTGAGTGTATCAATCTTTTCTTTAATGGTTGGCACTTTTTATGTCTTGTTTAAGAAAATCTCTTTTAAAAAAAAAACTCTGATGCCATGAAGATATTCTCTTTTATTATCTTCTGAAAGTTTTATGTCTTTGCCATTCACATTTAGATTCAATAATCCATGTGGAGCATGTATGTGTGTGTAGATGTGATGGGAGATAGGAATTTATTCTGATGCTCTTTCATACAGAGGAATACTTTTTGGAACTTAGAGTCATTCATAGGCATATACCTTGTCCACTCTTTCGTCCATACCAGTTTATTATTTAGGCTTCATCATAAGCCTTCGTGTTTGTCAGGGCAACCTCCTCCAATGTCCTCCATCAAAATTGTCTGGGCTTTCCTTAGCCTTTTGTCTTTCCTATCTATTCTATAATCATCTTTTAAGGTTGACCTGCAGCCCAACCGTGCAGGGTCTAAGGGAACATGTTGGCCCCTGGGGCAGCAATGCAGAGTGAGCAGAAGGCTGAGAGCGTTGGGCCACAGAGCAGCCAGCACTAGTTCAGTGACAGAGGTTTGACAAACACCTGTGCTGCCCCATGGAGAATGAGGGGTGAATGGGAGGGTGCAGTTCATTTCTGCTCAGATACGCTGCCTGGTGTGATGCTGAGGTCCTGAGTCTTGGTCCTGGGCCTGCTTCAGCATTTCAGGCAGACAGTGATGATGCGGGCCCTGCCTAGGGACAGATTCTGGTGGGACACCCCCATTCCAGCTTGAGTTTGGGGCATACTTCAGGTCACTGGGTTTTATTCTCACTTTCAGATAAGGCACAAGGTCCAGAATAGTGAAAACAGGTGTCCAACTCCTCCATTGAAGCTGAGGTAGAAATGCAGATCTCCTTGCACCCAGACCAGCACACTGTCCACCTCAGGCCCTGAGGGTTGTAGATAGACTCTGCTGACAGTCTGGCAGGAAGCTGCCGGGAACACTGTGTGCACAGAATTGTAACACACGTATGTCAAGAAGGGGACATTGGGAGCAATGTCTGAGTATAGTCCTTGTGATTATTATACCTGCCAAGTCATTCTTTCTCTCTCTCGTATCCTTTGTGCTATTTATCTTTGCACAAAGGGATCACTCTTTTCTCTTTATTCCAGTGCATTTATGTTTTAGGACCTAGGGCAGATACTTGTTTTTTCCAAAAATTACTCCTTAGTCCATCAGTGTTAATACCATTGCAAATTCCTCTTCTCCCTTGCCAAGCGCTGTCTGCTTTTTGCCTGCTGTCACCCTGTTATGAGTTCATGTCCCGGTCCTCCTTCAGGAGTGCGGTAGTATGTGCAGTGTGAGTGGAAGTTCATGTGAACACTGTTCTCTCATACAAAATAAAGTTATGGAAAAGAGCAACTGGCTACTTAGAGACCCCAATAATACTGTATATTTTCTATTTGCTGTCTGTAGCTTCCTATGAGGGAGGCCACATGTTATTCTGTACACACCAAAGGCCCAGATACCTCTGTATAGAGTGAAGTCTGGGTTTGTCTGAGTAGCCATACATCAGCCAGACCGAGAGGAAGAGGGGCCAGGAGGAAAGAGATGCAAGGACTGCACCAGCGCTGCCCTCCTTAGAAAAGAAAGCTCGTACAGTATAGGCTCAATCGGAGCTTGGGACCTCCCTCTGCCTGTGAGCCCCAGACTCTGCTAAACACCCCACCTCTTTGTGACTTCAGTTGTTCTCCTCCAGGCTTCTTAATGTCAGTTCCTCTAAGGATGAAGCATTCCTGAAGGACACTATCTTTCATGTTTCTGATGCTTGACTTTTTGAGAAAGTTCACCATAAACTTGTGCTGTTTTTAATTTTTTGAAAGTCCCCATCATTCCTTTGCATTAGAGCACCCTTACTACTCTCAGTGTAGTAAGCTATTCTGAGCCTGTGAAAACAAGATAAAGGCTTTCCTTAAACAGTTCTTTTTGAAACACGTCTTTAGCTCTGTCCTCCAACAAGGTTTGTCCCTCTGCCTCCCTCTCTGTCCTCCCTGCTCTTCTCTTGTCCTGCCCCCTCCATCTTTCTCTGCCTTTCCTTCTTTCCCTTCGTTTTTTCAAATCAAATGAGTTCCATGAAATCAGCAGTGACTGCCACAAACTCTTCCTCGCCGAGAGGCTCCAAGTGTGATGTGTGTAGTTAATAGAATGTGTTTGTTTCCTCTCTTGGTCATGTGCATTATTTTAGCGAGGGAGGAGGTGTTTGGGGAGTAGTTGAAAGGAGATTTCTAGTTCCTTGTCAAATCCCATAGTAACATAAATATGTCACAGTTGGAATTGTTGGCTAGGTGGATTATCTGGAGGTGGTTTAAAGCCATAGCCTAAAGATGCAGAGTGTGCTGATCAGGTGAACATGCCAGGGTAAAAGTGTCCCTCTGTGTCATCCCTGAACTATCATGACTCCCAAGCAGAACTGCATCATGACAGTGAGCTCTGCTGTACCAGTATTCTAGAGAACAGCAGCAGGTATCTTAGTGGCAAGGCTGACATGGGAAACTAGCTACAGAGGTGTTGGAAGAGCTGAAAGTGTGATAAAGAAGCCAGGGACAGAGACCATCAGGAAGCCAGCTCCTCTAGATCTGCAGGCACTGGGAGGATGTGGTGTCATCAGAGCCCAGGGGGTGTTCCTGAAGGTCAGGCCACACCGGGGAAAGGCCATGGTTTGGGGCTGCTGGAGCATAGCGGTGGCTGCACAGTAAGTGTGCACAGCCTACGGGGATGGGCTGGAGCCAGGGAGGATATGGCACCTCAGGGGGTGGTGCATGAAACAGAAAGGAAAGGAAGTGTGCTGATTTATCCTCCAGACTCCTGTCTCTGCCAGTCTTTCCCATTGAATGAACCAAACTGGGAGTCTTGGCAAGGCAGCCTGAGAAATGTAGCCGGGGTAAAATTTCTGCAGCAAAGGAACTGAGCAGGACAGCAGGCCAGGAAAGGATCTAGAGGAAACAGGCCAAAGGCTTGCTCCTGTACTGGGAAAGTGCAGGCAAGTGTCACTTACCAGCAGGGACATGGAGTAGGGTATGTGACCTCAGGCAACTGTGTTATTATGTAGTCACAGACACTTACACAGACTGAATGTGTTGGTCCATCCAGATGTCCTTATGTGGCAGGGGACTGTTCCCATCTTGCAGAAATGTTTACTAATACTGCAGCATTCAGGGAAGGCAGCAAAATGAAACACTTAATTCTGGATCAGCTTCTTATTCTTTTTAGGGAATGGATCACACCCAAAATTACTTTATCTGCAAAGAATAGAAGGCTCAGCTGCACTGTGGATCCCTGGGTGGCCTACCCCATCCAGTCTGTGTAAGTGTGTCTGTGACTACACAGCAAACCTGCATGAAGGACCCACAGCGCAGCTGAACATCCCTTTCCACTGCATCCCACTTGTTCTCCCTGTGGCAGGAGATTGAAAGGTGTTTGCTCCCAGTGGATTAGCTGGCCTGTTTGGTGAGCTCTGTTAGAGCCTGGTACCCTGGGGAGTAGGGGGCAGCAGTAGGACCACACAGTCCCTTCTCTGCAATTGCAGAAAATAATTTTGGTAATTCATTTAGTGGTAAAACCTACCATGGCCCTTACTGCATGAGGCTTCTTAGAATCTGTATTGATCCCTCTTGGGGTGATGGCCATGTGTTTTACTGCAGAAGCAGTCATAGGTTTGAGTACAAGGTGTCATCCCACACTTTGGTAGATCTAGGGCAAATAAAAGGTAAGTGTATGTACAGTATGTGTTGCCTTTCTGAAATAAAATCTACCTTCTCAACACATCAGGTGCTAGGGGATTTAGGTGAGGGGCAGTGAGCCTATGTTTCAGCACTTCAGAGGTAGAATGAGTGCCAATGTGGTTCAGTAGCTGGTAGCTCTAGCACAGTGCTTCTGGTATACATCTCAGCCCGTCTGGAGTCCTGAAAGCCCTGTGGCCTGGTAGAATAGCTGTCCAACCTGCAGATGAAGAGACTGCTGTGGATTGAGCCTGGCACACCTGTGGCTAGGTCGCTCAGGGATCCACAGTGCAGCTGAGCCTTCTATTCTTTGCAGGCAAAGTCCTTTTGGGTGTGATTCTTAGGTTACATACACTGTAACATTTACATGCTGGATGGAATGAAGGAAGGCAGCAGGTGAATATCTAGGGAAAACCACAATTGCTGCAGTAATCTTACATGAATATGGGCTGTCCGAGACTTGGCTGATAACTAGCTCTGTGGTCATGGGCAAATCCTCTACTCTGAGCTTCAGTGAGTCCTTATAAGGTTATCTTTCAAGTAAAAAAGTGCAGGAAACACATAACCATGAGTGGCACGTCCTCACAAGCCACAATGGTGGTCCTCTCTCCCCACTTGCCACCTTCTGACAAGTGAAATGCGTGCACCATGGCACACAGCTCTTCCCTTGGAAAAGACACGTTTCAGCATGCAAAGATAATTCTGTAGCTGAATAATGATGGAGGGCATGTTTTTGGGGGGGGTTCCTGAGGATTGCATCCAGGACCTCCACGTGAACTACATCCCCAGCCAACCCATCCCATGTTTCGAGAGAAGGTTTCACTAATTTGCTAAATTGTCCTGACTGGGCTTGAATTTTCAGTCTTCCTGCCCTAGCCTTCCAGGACTGGGATTACAAGCGGTGCTCTTGTTTGTTCCTTCTAAGAGGAGTGGCTCATGTTCTCTTTTCCTCGCCCAGAACTGGTTTATGGTTTGCTGTGATCCTGGTGGTCTCTGTTGTCTTTACAGCATAGCAGATAGCCTGGTATTTTGTTCACTCCAAATGTGACTGGGGAGGGGACACAACATTATCTCTTTTCAGCACGCATGGGACTATGTAAACCATGATTCATTTTGGATGGAAATAGGAAAATATTTTCAACTTCTGAATATTTTTCAGGATTAATAAAGTTGCATTCTTAGGGAAAGTTTATTAATCCATAACTTATAGGAAACTCCAGAGGCAGGAGACATGAAATATGTTCTGTAGGTAAAGGCATCTGGCATGTCACTGCTCGAATGGAATTCTGCGCACATCCTTCAGCTCCCTGTCATCTAGGGACATTGCAGGGTGCTGATAGGATGACGACTTTGTCTTTTGCTTCGCTTAAATGATTATTTCATGTTATCTTTAAGAGAGCACAAAGAAATGGGTGAAACAGAGAGAATAACAGTGTGCAGGATTCTGATCCTCTTCCTCCTCCACTTGACAGAAAGCCACGTGCTTGGACGCTGGCGTCCTGCGCTCAGGCTGCAGGCGTGGGGTCTCTAGAATAGAGCTGGTGGTGCTGGGGTGATGGTGACGAGAGATACTGGCTACTTCCCTATGCATCAGAAGAAAAGCTTGGTGGGAGAGGACTATGTGTTGTATCAGCTAATATTACCTCATCTATTTAATTAAATCACTTCACCCATTGACTCGGTATTTATTAAGCTGCTGCAGAGTTCTGGCACAGCGGTGAGCTCCATGGATATGGTCATATAGCTGGGTGTGTTGATGCACACCTGTCCTTCTCAGCCACTTGGGAGCTGAGGTGGCACGTTGCAAGTTTGAGGGTAGCCTGGGCAATTTAGTGAGACCTTGTATTAAAACACAAATAAAAGGACTGGGGGATATAGCTCAGTATAGTGTTAGAGTGCTTGCCTATCCCGTGCAAGGCCTTGAGTTCAATCCTCAGTATGGCAAAACAAACAAACAAACAAACAAACAAAAAACCCCACAAAAGGCAGACTTTCTTCCTCAAGATCCAGCGATAGTTAGGCAAGCACAGACAAACAGACAAGAAAGCAGTGGCTAAGTACAACCAAAAAGGTGTTCTCTGGGTAAAAACTAAGACAGCGATGGGGTCGGGAAAGGACAGTATGTCCAACCTGTTGAGGGTTACTTGGAACTTCCTGGTGATTCTTCCATGCAATAAATATGTTCTGGGTGCTGTGCTCCAGGCTTAAAGGTTCAGTGTGATAGGAACTGTAGTGCCCTTAGGGTACATGGAGTCCATTGCGGAGAAATCAGCCCTCAAGGTCAGGGAGCCCGAGAAAGGTAGAGGCCGGCACCATCTCATATGGGGGTTTGACGTAATTTAGTGCAAGTGGGTCATGGAGTGGTGGGTGGCAGGAGAAGCTGGGCTGGAAAATCATGACCAGTGCACTGTGGCCCCTCAAACCCTAGTCTTAGCAATGAGAGTGTGGTTGGGTGGATGTTGCTAAAATTGCCTTTTCTGATTCTCCAGTTGCCCAGGAACAAGACCAGTCTAAAGAGAAATACAGTTGTGTGTGTGTGTGTGTGTGTGTGTATGGTGAACTGTGTTTTTAATGGTCTCACCAGTCTGCCATTGTAAGGACTGCAACCTGGAGGAGATAGGCTAGGTCCGAGGTGGCTGAGCCTCTGTTTGGTCCCAACCAGTAGTCACCTAAGGGAACACTGGACTGATGTAGGCAGGTCTTTGTTTTTTTTCAAGAAAAACAAGAAATCTTGCTTTTTGTGTAAAGTCTCCCATTAAATTTGGGAACTAAATAATTTAAAGCAAACAACAAATAGAAAACATTTTGTGGGGTAAAGATAATTAGCCTGTGGGTTGTTTTTTCAGTGTATGCACATAGCACTGGTGAATTCTTGCTGCTCTTCATCATTAGTATGGTATGACTGCATGGATCTCCCCTAAGTGCCAGTCAGGAATATTTGACCAGAACACCAGGGATAAGTTGGGTCAGTTATGGCAAAGGACAAAGCTTCTGCAAGATAGTTAAATGGCAAAACTTGGTCCTTATTTGTGTGTATGTCCTCAGTCACTCTGTTTGACCTTCTGGATCACACACTTCTGATTCACAGAAAAGCTTCAGTAGAACCGTGTTCACGGTAGTCCTGGTGTGTTCTTCGCAGTACGCTGGGCAGCACTGATGTTGCTATCTGTCTACATCCACAGCTGCCTTAATTAAGCCTGTTCTGTACAGCCATGGAGGGCAGCCCCTGGGAGGGAGCCAGATAAGAAGGGTTAGGGTCTGCAATGACAGTGCTCCTGGCTTTCTCGCTTGGGGTTGATTCCCAGCCCCCGAAATAGGCACATTTCAATCCAGAGTGAGGACATAAGCAACTTAGTAGTTACTGTGGAATTGAGTGAATGTCATAAATATTTATTTATCTTTTTCATAGCTGCATAAAAATGTTAGGATATAAAAAAGTTGTTCAGTATGAAAACAACAGAAAATTCATTGGCTATCCATCTCCTGAATGCGTGTGTCTCTTCAGGTTTTCATTAGCGTCTAGCAATATACTTTGAGAAATTAGATTTGAACAGAGGCTGCAGCAGAATATGAAAGCCCCTACTGCTCATAATTAACCCATTTTAAACCAGGATCCATGGCACACAGCAGCCTCCTTTTAACCATGTTGTGGCTATAGGCAAGTGGAATGTCTGTCTTTCAGAATTGTTAAAATAAAATTGTGTCTAATTCGTTAAATTGGACAATGCTAGCAAGGATAAAGAAGGGGAAAACCCATCTGTCTTTCTACCCAAATGCAATCTCTGTTTTGTATTTCAAACCATAGGGATAAAGATTTAAATTTGAGGGGAGACCAGCATAGGTTTTTGTCCTGATCCTCTACTTACTTAATCTAAGTCTTAGTTTTTTCATCTGTGAAATGGAAATAAAGGTATTATGTATTTTATCTGTTATTTTGATTATTAAAGCAGATAGTGCATTTAAGAATTTAACACGTTACTCAGTACCTAAAAAAACATTTAAAAAATAAGCTATCATAATTAATTTTTTCTATTATTTTTGTTATAAATGTTTTACTCTATGAAGTTCATGCTGTCAGTGTACTATATTTTTTATTTTGTTCAAAAAGCATTACTGTATCCTCATATCTCTTTTGTAAGCCCTCTTCGAATATCCTGTAAACAGGTATAGAATATGTACTAAGTGTATCATAATTTAGCCTCTTACCTTGTACTTTTTTGTTAAAAATTAGGGCTCTGATGAGTATGTAATGCTGACTAAAACCTTTAGCCATTGTATCTTCTGTGAGTGCCTGTTTTGGTTAATGCAGTGATTACATTTTTTTACGTGGTGTGGGCAGTTACCACCAACATTTGTCATTGGAACCACCAGGAGTGATGAAGCGTACTGTGGCTGTGACGTCCACTGTGGTGGCCACCAGCCACAGGTGGCTGCCCAACATTCAAAATAGCTAGTGTGACTGAGACACTGAAGCTTCAAAAAAATCATTGCATACCACTTTAGTTTAAATAACCTCATTGGCTAGTGGCTTCTGTCTTCGATAGCATACCCTGTATTGTTCAAAGAGCAGCGTGACCTATGCTGAGATTTTGTTTACATGGACGTATTGTCAAATGTATGGGTTTTCTCTTTCGCTCTTTTCTTTAAAGCCCTGGTATAGTCTGAAGATCCTGCCTTTTACCTTTTATTACATTCTTTTAAGTTAAAAAAAAATTTTTTTTTTCAAACTCAGGACCTTGTGCTTACCAGGCAGACACTTGTGCCACTGAACTATATCCTGGTCCCAGTCTTTTAATTTTTGATAGAAGGTTGGTGGAGGGTGCCTCACATACTTGCTCCCGTGTGAAATCAGAAGTCTAAATTCAGAATGTTGACTTATATGCAGACCCTTCATGAAATAAATCTGTGTCTGACTTCAGTCTCGAAGGAAAAATTTGGCTCCTGTGACGAGGTCTGGGTGTAGTGTAGGCACAGGTATGGTTGTTGATAGGGCCCTACCTGTTCAGTTTTCACGTATCAACTTTGCTTTCTCTGTGCTGTGTTGTAGGCAGCCTGATCCCGACCAGCAGGAAGGTGGCTGCCCCAAATTCAAGCTTCCATCCCATTAGTTTAGCAACCCCAGCAAGAGAGAAGACTCTTGGATCCACAGAACAGCACAGAGATGGATCTCAGTGGACTTGTTCTCATTCCTGAACCAGTCTGTGTGGCCAAGACTGAGCAGGTACAATTCATGCTCATTGGCTGGGGTGAACTGCAGGCCAACCTCTGTGGCTTTCTAGAAGGTCAGAGCAGCACCACTGAGATGCCTGGACTAAAACTGGGATGAGAGGATGATTCTGCCCAGGAAAATCAGGGTGGACCATTCAGGCTTGACAGTCTGGCAGGCACATGACACTTGATTGATGCCTAGTGCTCTGTGCTTTAGCCAAGACAACACAGTTTTAATGATCTTACCTGTATCTTCAAAGCAGTCTTGGTTCTTCCAGTTCTCGTCTTAGGAAAGCTAATTTGTTGGATAGGCAGTAGAGATGAAGGAAGAAAGTAGAAGTTTCTGTCCTGTGTGTTGCTATCAATTCACATAGCAGGCTTCTGTCATTTAGTGGGACCATTTCTCTCTCCAGAGGAAGGGTTTTCAGATGAACCTTGCAGTTATGAGAAGTCAGGTTGTTTAGATTCTGTCTGGTCTTTGTGTTCGTGGAAGTATACTCATAAGCTAATTCCTCCTCTCTAAGGAGTAGGTAAACTGTGCCCCAGAGAGTTAACAGTGTAAGTAAATTGATGAATCTTTTGTGATTATTTTTCTTTATGAGTAAAGCAGAAGATAAATTCCTAAGCCCCTTCTCAGAAGTACTGTACCTGAATGAAAGCTGGTGGGATTTGCATGTCGGACTCTGAACAATCTAGGAATCAGGTAGAGAGTGCATACTTCACTTCCCTGCTGGCTTAGGACAGCAGCTTGGGACTTACGGGTGTAATTAAATCACCCTTGTAGTAATTACAGAAAGGGACCCGCTGCCCGTAAACGTGACTGTATCATATTAGATCATCCTGAAAGCGTGAAGCTATTTATTTAATCGGCAAAGCCCATGCAGAAAATATTTTATTAATATTCCCATTTTCTGATTCAGCCCTTTGAGTAATAAATACAGTGACTAAAGCAGTTTGCTTTTCACTGTTCATGCTCAGCCCCTGAGAGGCACCAGCTATGCCAGTTTTCCTTAAAACTCTTTATCATAAAGCATGTGAGCAAATTAATATTTCTCAACCACAAGATGAGATTGACCTCACAAGTGTAAGTTCATTTCTTGTCTTAGCACTTACTGCCTAGTGAAGTGAGGGGTCATCATTTTTATCTTTTTCTATTTTTTTCACTTCATTTTCATGTGGCAAGAGTGCTGATCTATTATCAACTTTTAACCAGTCAGTCCCTGTTGCATAACGTTGTTAGTGTCAGAACGCTGCTGTTTTTAGTGTTATTTTATTTTCAGTGGGATCGCGGGCAGATTCTCCATCTTTGAAAAGGACCTAGGTAATGGACTTCAGTCCTAGCAAGTGTCTCACTTTTGCAGAACCATCAAGGCTGGATTGAGTTACCTCTGTGCAAGTAAAAGGAATAAAGGGCCATGTAGCAGAGAGAACCAGGCTAGGAGAGAATATACAGATTGCATCCTCAGGCTGGTCAGAAGGTCTGTGTCCTGAAAGCTATTTACTTGCTGTCTCAGGACCTACAAACTCTCAGCTAAGGAAGAAGGACTTAGGTGCATGATCTCCAGGAGCCCTGCCCACAGCGATGTGCTGTGACGTTATGCCCCTTACCATGTTTCCCTTGCCTCTCTGCAGTTAGACCCTGTACTGCATGTCATGAAGGTTCCACACACACTAGCTTCTCGGCAGCCTTCTGTTTCCCTGACCTAAGCTCTTTCCTCTTCTGCTCTTGCTGTGCTTTGCACAAAAGACACTGTCTGTCAAAGTGGAGGGTTTTCTGTGTCTCATCTTTCCCTTCAGTCTGTGAGCTCCTGGTGAGAAGGGGTCTTTTCATATGTGTTCTCCATTTATCAAAAATACATTGAATTAGACACTCAGTACATATTTGGTAACCCTACAAGTAAGCTACGTTACGTTTTCACGGTCTTACCAGAGTAAGACAAAGCTAAACCTAGACACAAATATACACGAAAGGGGTCTCCTCTATAGTTGTGGGGACGTTGCTTAGGTACTTAGACCATATAATGCACATTCAGTAGTTTCTCTGGAGATTTCACTTTAATGTATATGACATGCCAAATTTTTGCAGTTGAGTGGAGAGGTGAATCATTTCATGCCCCTAATGGAATCCTTTTATACATTTCTGAGTATTCAGCACCTCATGGTAGGACTAAGCTGTGTTGCTCCCCGTCCTATCAGATGCGGCTTTCTTCGGGGTAAGGTTATTCCAGTGCTTTTTCAAAAGCACAGAGAGCCTCCACCATCATCACTGGTGTTTTGATGTTGAGAGATCGTTTTTTTTGTGTGGCCTCTGGGAGAGCCAGTCTGCCAGACAAGACAGTGTGCATATATCTCCCCACATCAATGAGAACTGAGCTGTCCTCTAGAAAATTAGGTTTGAGCTGCATCAGTGTCAGTGCCTGAGACTAAATAAATCCCATTTCATGATTGCACTGTGTGAATGGTGTAACGTGTCTAGATGGGCACAGCTATGATTGCTTCTCTTCCCTCAGCGTTACAAAATGGTAATGCAGAGGATTTGCGTGAGAAGTATCTCCAATAAACAGCCCAAGCCACGTCAGATAATTTAGGCCTGCACTTGGGAGGCCACCACAGCACAATGTGAGATGTAACTATTAACTGGAGACAATGTGAAAATCATTCTTTTGGCTTGTTAAAATAAAAGACTCACGTTGGCATGAACGACTTCAGTAATCTTACTTCATCGGTATTCTATGGAAGAGGGCTACTGGCACGGCTGTATGCTGGGTGTTCATGGGCAGATCTGGGGACCTTTCATGGCCTTTGTTCATTCAGCCACTTTAATAAGTGCCGACTGTGTGCCAAGCAATGAAGCAATTAAGCAATGAGTGTTGGGCGTGTTTAGATAGGAACAGCTTCCCGGATGGACCCCGTTGTTTTTATCATTTGCTCCACCTCAAATTTTAAAAATTGACCTGGAAAGTGCATGTTCCAGTATTCATCCACTGTTGCTTTTTGCACACTCTGTGGCCCTGCAGCAGTGATGTTTCACATCTCCGGCGTTCACGTGAGGGGTGAGTGCTTGCTTGGATAAGCCCTGGGAGCCGCCACACACTGTCACTGCAGCAGGTTGGAAAGACACAACATGGTAATTCCAAAGGCCCTTTGCTTGCCTAACCCATTGGAAATGGCTCACAGTTTCAATTTGGTGAGTACCAGGCATAGGAAGCCGCCCAGTCCATGCATACGCTAGGAGGCTGGGGTGGGCTGTAAAATCTAGCACTGATCACTTATAGGAACAATCATATCCCATTCAGCTCTGGCTTCCAGCGTCTTAGACATACTAGGTCTTCATTATGAGGCAGGAATCTTAGAATTCATCGAATCCACTGGGTCTGTTCTGGCTTGAACTGATGCATATTATTTTTCTACCATAAGTATAATCCAGCTTCCATGGAAAGCAGCAAGAAATTGAGTCCAGTGCTTGTAGCTTGGACTATGTGATCTTGGACTTTGCTTTTCTCAGCCTCATGTTTTTTCTAATCTGTTAAAGGAGAGCTTGTCACCTTCAGTATGCTAGGAGATGTAGATGGGATTCTGGTTCCTAGTATTGTGTTTGCTGAGCCAGAGAGATGAGGGGAGGCGTTTGTGTATACATACATAATATCTCAGAATACTGACTCCTCCCCTTTGGCCTACCTTCTGAAGCATGTGCACATTAATAAAGTAAATACTCTTGTCAGTGTTCTAATTTATTTTAAGAAATGATATAAGCTTATAATCATGGATTTGAATTAATTTTAGAATTATGTTTAATTAGGACAATCCCTTTGTGAGACTAGCAAACTGCTGTCCATCCATCCATCATGTTATTGCATTATTATGCGTTAGTATTACGCACTTGATATATGCTTGGTATTATGCACAGTGCTTAGAAGGAAAGAAAAGAGTAAGATACAGTCTCTGGCCACAGATTTCTCCTTCCCCTCCACAAAGTATAGACACTTGCACTAACAAGCGGTTCCTCACGTTGTGCTCTGTGTGGCGGAAGTGATGTTGGTGGGTAGATGGCCTTCAGTAGAAAAGAAGAAGAAAGGTTCCTCAAGTCTGGCTCCTGCAAGCATCTTTAATCATTTCAAGCTTCAACTAGGGACTGAATTGGAAGGAAAAACTGTGAAAAACTCATTTATAAACAAAAGCCTGGCCGGGAGTCAGACTACATTTGCTCTGATGAAGGACTGCAGTCTCAGAAGAGCATACATTCAGACCTCAGTCCAGCCTTCAAGTCAGTGTTCAAAGGAGGGAAAGGCCACACAGAAAATGCAGTGTAATTGGGCACCCTGGGAAGAATGGCACAAAACCCAGGGAGTTTTGTGAAGCCTCAGTGTGGTCCCTGAGCCCAGAGCCAACATCACCAGCCTTTCAGAAAGAATAGCACACATGGACTCTGAAGTCTTTCTGAGGCTGGGCTGGGGGAGGCGGCCCTGGATGGTTAACATGGTGGAGATTTGGATTGCACATTTTTCCTTTTTTTTTTTTCTGTCTTTCTTTTTTTGTACTAGGCACTGAACCCGGGGGCTTTGTACGGAGCAGTAATCCCAACCCTTTCTTATTTTATGTTGTTATTATTTTTAAATTTTGAGACAGGCTCTTGCTAAATCACTATGTTGTCCAGAATGAGCTCAAATTTGTAGTCCTCATGTCACAGCCTCCCGGAATCTTGGCATTATAGGCATGTGGCACCACACTCAATTTTGTGTTATGTTTTAAGGTAGGAAGGAAGAGAAAAAAAATTAAAAGAGAATAGAAGGAAAAATGGAAATTAAGTTTTATAAATAAGGAGGAGAAGAAGGGTTGTAGGGAGGGAAGGGGAATGGGAAAGAATCAAGTTATGTCAGGTACAGGTATAAATTCCCTATGATTACTGTGATCCTTATGTACATAAAAAGTGTACCAATAAACTTAATTTTTAAAAGATAAGAAATAAAATTTATTAACAGCTCCCAAATCACATGACAAAAGTGCAGTGAATCATTTCTAGATAAGGATAGGTTTGTGAGATGACAGAAAACATACGGAACCCTTCTCAGTAAGTTTCCGGAGGGGAGAAAAACGTCTGAACACAAATAACACACAGCTGTGTCAGCGCATCACTTTGCCATCCATTTTCCTGTGCATCTCCCGTGTCACCCTCCTCACCTGCCTGCCTGCCAAACTCCTCCCCAGCCATCAGTGCATGGCCCTTTGCTCTGATCTCTCTCTGGCCTTCCCGGACCCTCGCCGCCAGCACCGGCCATTGGCACTCTCCTTGTCTTCTACAGCACCACTGGGCCCCGTGTTGTCCTGACTCATGTGCGCTCAGGCAGTGGCCTGGATGTGCCAGAACGTAGTGACCTGGCCTCTGTCATGTGAGCCCCCTCCTTGCCTATGGAAGGAGCAGGAAGAGAGCTCTTCCTGGTGCTGGCAAAGAACTGAGCAGACACAGGAACGGAAAGCTGTCAGCATCTTGTGTCTGTGCTGAACATGTGCAGTCACGTGGAAGTCATTTTGGTCGTTGGGCGGAAGAGGGGCCAGGCACGCCTACCTTATTGGCGGGTAACATGAATGCAAAAGAGCCAACATAGTGGACTGCCTCGCCGCAGGCACTGGGCTGATGGGGGCAAAAGGATGGGATTTTATTTTATTTTATTTTATTTTATTTTAAAGATGGGATTTTAAAGAGCAAATCACAGGGCCTTGCCCTGAGGTGCAGACTGTTTGCTATCAACCATTAGCTGGGATGTGTGACTGGCTGCAAATTGGCTGTCCTAGCCTTCTGGTAGTGGAGACAGGTGGATGGTCATTTGGTTAACGTGTTACCAGCAGACTTCAGGAGGTGTCCCACCACCCTTGGGGTAAGTTTATACAAAGTAATTGGTGGATACTTTCTAAGAGAGCATGTAAAATAGGTTGCATCTACTGGGTGACATTCTAACGGTCTAAAAACTGTATTTCCCAAGCCCCATAGTTCAAGAAAACTCAGAACCACAAATGCTTTTTTTGGACAAATAAGTTTGGGAAACTCTAGGTTTCCCTTATTTGAAGGGAAATAGGTTTCACATCAGTTTTGGAAACAATGCACAAGTTAAACGCTGTACCAAATTCTGCCAGAGAGAAATATATTTAACACTTTTAAACTCAGTATTTTAAGCTTTTATGGACATGGGACCCCTCTCATAAAATAGATACCATAGAAATTGTTTTAGATCTTACTGCTCAAAAGACATGTAAAAACCAGTACTTTCCAGAAGTATCTGCAGAGGAGGCTCATTGCAAAGCGTTTCTTTCTGTGTGAGCTCCTAATTCTCCTATAACAAAAGGGACAAAGTGAGTCCAGCCTAGTCATTCTTATAGTTCCTTAAGGAAACGATAAATCTGAAGCTAGTTCAGGACCTGAAAGGAACCTATTTTGTCAAGGTTTAAGGTTCAGTGAGCAGCGATTGAGATCTCTTGTATTGCAGACAACCACAAAGGCTGTCTTTGTGTTTTGAGACCACAGGGTAATGTACCTGTGTGTTACCAGTGGAAGGCAAATGTTTCTCTAAGCTCTCTGCCTTCAGCAGTTTGTCTTTGCAGCACAATGCCCCATGGGTCTGAAAGAAGGGAGATGTAATTCAATCTATGTTAGGAAGGATTGCTTTGAATAAAGTACCTGTGCTAGCTCTACTAGCGTGGTAAGATCTAATGTAATGGTCTCAAACATGTTCTTTCTTTGTACCACAACTGATAAAGATTGACAGATATACCCATTCCCATAAACAGCCAAATTGTTGTGCTACACTGAGAACTACTAGTTTAAGGTAATGGCCAAAGCTAGGAAAGGTTAATGAGGAAATTCCTGAATGAAGATCCTAGAGTTTGGATACACATATACACATATATGTGTCTCAGTGTGTCATGTATCTTGCTGTCAGGCATCTATCTCAGGGGTTAGCAAGCTTTCTGAAAAGGACCAGGTAGTAAATATTTTGGGTGAAGCACATCACACGGTCTCTGTTACACCTCATCTCTGCTTGAAAAACTCAAAAGCAGCCACTGACAATATGCATATGTGTTCCAATAGAACTTTATTTACAAAAGTAGACACAGAGCCAGATTTGTCTCTTTGGCTATGGTGTACTGACCTCTGGTCTTTTTCTTTGATTATAAATGTAATCACTAGTTAGAAGCAATTTCTTGAATTGTTTGCCTCATCAAATCCCTTTGCTTAAAGCAGAAGTTCAGGAGAACCAAAAATTCTTTTAATAAATCATCAGCAGTAATGAATGCAATAGACAGATCAAATAATGCAGGCTACTTGCTCATTGAACTGTTACCACAACCCTCTTATATACTCTTATTAACCCCTTGGCTTAGGAAAATAAGGTCCAGGGTAGCTCCCTCAAGCCCCATGGGAAGAAAATAGCTTCAGCCACCATGTGTGTGTGACAGGAATGTGCAAATGTTGTCTCGGTTATCAATTTAAAAAATAATCCAGGCGTTGTGGTGTATGCCTGTAGTCTCAGCACTTGAGAGGCTGAAGCAGGAGGATTGTAGGGAGTTCAAGGCCAGCCTGAACTGTTTAGTGAGACTCTGTCTCAAAAAGAGAGAAGAAAAAAAATTGAAACCAAAAAGAAAAAAACCACGATATAAAAGTTCTGCAGTGAAGAGGTGGTTGGTCCTGAGTCTGAAGCCCGGGCAGCATGGCCCCAGTGTCCACACTCTGATCTGACACAGCACTGTCTCTTGAGGGAATTCTGGTAAAAGCAAATCTTCTGTGGCTCCATTAACAGGGAGTGCTGGTGCACAGTGCTTTGCAACTTTGCATACATTCCACTGTCTCCATCTGCATTTCCCAGTCCCACATGCAGTTCTGCCTGGGCTCCACTGTATGCTGCTTCCAGAACATTTCACTTACTCTCGCTAATCAGGGTTTGGAAATGCTGTTCCGTATAACAGGGTTACATTTTTCCTATCCTCTCCTGGACAACTTTAACTCATCTTTCAAGGGCTCTTCTGTATTCTGCTAAGCCCTCTGGAAGACTTCATTGCTCTCTTCTTTTTATCCAGTTGCACTTACTCAAATTTAACTCACTGGTTTAAATGTCTTCCCCAGGAGGACTGAACTCTTAGGTAGCAAGGAGCCTTGTCTCACTCAGCACCCAGCACAGAGGTTGGCATCTGTCCAGCCATTGGCTGTCAGATAGGTTTTGAAAAGGGACAAATGTGAGAATGAATTCATAAAGCATGAAGAACTAGTAGTGTTCATTACCTATTTTGTTAAAGGATCAGGGAAGTTTAGGCGACTTCTGCTGTATGGAGCATCCTTATAATGTCCATTCTGGTTTAGAAAGACTATTAATAAATGAATTATTCATTCATTTATTTAGTCATTCATTTAGTCTGGCCCGGACTAAATGAATTCAAAAGAGGCGAGTGGATGATAAGAATTGTCATCAGAATTCTTGGTATGAACATTACATTTCTCTCTCTCTCTCTCTCTCTCTCTCCTTCTTTCTCATGTCTTTCTTTCTTTCACTTGCCAGGCAGGCACTGTGCTACTGAGCTATATCCCTGGCCCTGGCGCTATATTTTAGTTTAAAAATGTGATTTTCCAGCGTTAAGTTGCTACATGTGTGTATATTTGTGTATGTTAGCCTCTTGTTTTAAATGTGATAGAATGAAGATGTGTGTTGATGCTTGGGAGACGTCTTATAAAATTAATTTTTGTTTCATTGCGTCAGATACATCTCTGGGGTCATGAACTCTCTCACAGCCATCGTTGTTTCCTTGAATGTCTTTGCACATAGTAGTTGCTCAGTAAATGCTGTTAAGTATAGAATTCATGCTCTTAAAGGTTCAAATTTAAGTTCTGTATGTGGAAGCATTAATCAGTCACTTGCTTAGTGTGCTTCCCCTGTACCCAGGAGGGAGCTAGCCCATGAGGAATACGGACTAGCAACCTGGCCGTTTGCTTTTCTTGTGTATCTTATGCATGATGGACTATATCAGGCATGGCCAATGTGCCATTTGGGACAGCTAGTAATGCAACCGCACAAGGTTGCAAACGTCTGACATTTATGATGTGATTTTTACAATATTTTTCATGACTTGACTGTGCAGTTTACCTGGATGTGGACTGTGTAGGCAACAATAAAGTGTTGTGTGGGGAGGGTGCAGCGCAGTGCTGATCTCCTTCCTGTGCACACTCAGTTGGATAGAGCCCGGGTGTATGAGATGTTCATGTGCTTGCGCAGCCTCGTAAATGAAATGCAGCAATGAACAATAATGGTATTTCAGTCTTCCTACAGATGCATGTGGCCATACGCATTTATTGCTAGTAAGCAGACATTCTGTTCTTACTTAATTATTATATGTAGAGTTGTTGTTTTGTTTCAGTGTTATAATAAAACATATTAAAGATAAATTTTTGTTACTTAGACATATTAATTATATTATATACTTCACGTATAGCCCAAGACAATTCCTTTTCACTTCATGTGGCTCAGAAAAGCCAGAAGACTGGGGACTTTTGGACATAGATCAAAGAGTGGTGAGCTGCTCTACCCACTAGAACTGTATCCTTGTGGCAAAGCATGGCATGAAATCACAGATCTCCTGCTGCAGCCTCTTCTTTATTCTCCCCTCCCTGAGTGCCCTAGGACCCCACTGGCCTCTTAGACTGAATTTCCTGAGTGTCCCAGTGCCACGTACGGCACAAAGTCATTACATATAGGACCTGGGAATGAATGAGCATTCTCAGAACCACACCATAGCTCTCGGGTGGCCTGTGTTATAATGGAATGAGCTCTAGTCGTGGGCAGGGAGCCTGTCTGTGAGACCCAGCTATGTCTGTAGCTGGCTGTAGAGTAGTGTTATGGTTGATACATTGTGTCAACTTAGCAACTAGAGAAAAGTAACCAAGACAGAATTTGGTACCGGGAGTGGGTCTGTTGCTGTGACTATACCTGACCATGTGGTTCAAGAGCCTTTGGAAATGGCTTGTGGGAAGAGTTTAGAAAGGTTTAGAGATGTCTGGTCAGAGCTTAAAAGACCAGAAGGCTGATAAAAATCCTGCCGGTAAAGACCAAGTTCAGGAGGTTTCTGTTGGAAAAAAGGACTGCACTGGTTGTTGGACTCCAGATAATGTATGTTATGGCTTGGCAAAACGTTTGTCTGCATTTTGCTTGTGTCCAGAGACTTTGTCTAAGACTGAGATTAAGGGCAGCAGCGAACTGATTAATCTGACAAAAAAAATTTCAAGGCAGTCAAATATTCGGGCAGTGGCATGGCTATTGTTGGGGGCTTTTAGCCAGATTTATATTAAAAATCAGGAGCAAAGAGCCCAGGAGGATGATTTAAAATGTTGTGAGTTTGGCCAGAAGAAAAGCTCCAGTAAAGCTGTAGATTACAAAGATAAGGCTGAGGAGATCTCTATTGCTAAAAAAAAAAAAAAAAAGAAAAAGATGGCCTGAGGGCATCACAAGCAGCAAGTCTCCACCCTTTGCAGCCTCAAAACTATAAACGTGAGAGACTGTGCCTTAAAAAGAAAACCAAAGAGTGTCATGTTCCAAAACGGCAGCAGCGGCCACACCAGGCTCCAGAATGGAGGCGGCATAAAAAATTTGCTCCTCAAAATTGGATTCAGTGTGCCCAGCAATCTAGGCACTCGACCCCTACGGCCAAGAGAGAGAAAAGTTTGGCTACTACTCCAGGTGGCAGCAGGCCTTGGCATCATCCACGTGGCCCTGGCTTTAGGTGCAAAAAAACAAATACAAGAGTTCTGAGGTTAAAGAGGCTTCCACCCAAATTTCAAAAGGCCTGGGAGGCCAGGCAGTGTGCCCTTGAGAGGGCAATGTGTAAAGCTGTAAGTGTAAAGCAAAAAGTGCCCTAGAGACCTCAAAAGTTTAAAAAAGCCAAAAATATAAATCATCAAAAAAAAGCTGCATAAAGAGAGCAAAGTGGGCCTAAAAAAAAGCCATGGAGGCTGTAACCGCCGAAAGTGCCGTAGGGGTGGACTCGTACAAGCCTTTTAGAGCTCACAATGTACAACATGTTGCTTCAGATGCTAGATATAAAATTACCGGACACAATATTAGCCATGCTAAAATTTAGACTTGCTTTGGTCCCAATGCTCTATATTACCCTGTGGGTACCTTTTGGAATGGTAATGTTTATTTTGTGCCTTTAAATGTTAAAAGTGTTTAATTTTCATTTATATGGGGGCAAAATGTTATGGTTCTAATATAATATAATGGCTTTGTATCTAAAAACTAGTTCAAGGAAATGTGTCTAATTCCCAAGTTGACAAGGGGTGGAATGTTATGGTTAATACTTTGTGTCAACTTGGGGAATCTAGAGGTTTAGCTGAGTGACTCTGGAGCAAGCTGGGGTGCTTACTTTGTAAACATCCTGAGCCTGTGGAAGAGGAGGGCATGGAGAGTATGTGAGAGGTTCAGGACCCCTGGGTGGGGGTAGGTCGTTTACAGTGTAGGGGAAAAAAAGAGGCTGCTTGCAGCCTTTCCTCCCTTTTGCTGGTTGCTTTTGCTGTGCTCTGCTGCCCTGAACAGTTTGCCCTCTGCCATGTGCCACTCTGCCTCTAAACCAGCCAAGTATGGACTGAGACCTCCACAAACTGTAAGCTAAATAAACCTTTCCTTCCTTCATTTTGGATGTTGGGTATTTTGTCTCAGCAACGAGAGAAAAGTAACCAAGACAAGTAGGTATCATTTTGGCTTCTCCTTTTGATTGGGAGGAAAGCAGGGACACCAGGGACGAGGCTGAAGGACTCAAATCACTTGTAGGAAACACCATGGGAATTAGGAGGTTATGAAGGTACCAGGGAAATGCTTGTGTGAGCTATGATGGTTGTGAGAGAGGGGAGATGCGCACAACTGGATGAGGACAGCTGAGAATTTGGGTGTTCTGAAAGACAGAAGTCCCATCTGTCCATCATCTGGGACCATGGAAAGCATGGCTAATGTTTGTGGCTGGAAGTTCGGAAAAGAGGAAACAGCAAAAAATGAAAATATAGGGAGGCCCGACAGGTTGTAAATGAAATGAAAAGATCCTAACGCTGGCTTTTCTGTGTGTTTCTCCTTGATTTCTCCTTGTCTTATCCTTGGGGTAAGCTGAAATTTTATCTGCAGGTCTCCTTCAAGGGAAGATTTGAAAGGAGGAGGAACTTAATATAGCATAGCAGTTATGTCCAGAAAAAAGTTACCTTCCACTGCTCTGATCGTTTATGCCACTAGGATAAATCCAGTGCACATGCTTGCAGAATTTTAGTTTTTGTGAATTAAGGAGCTCCAGGTAATCTCCTTGTCACAAGAATATAGTGGTATTTTGGTGTCTGAACAGAAATGGAAGAATTGAAATGCTACCTTCTGCAAAATATTTTTATAGACATTATCTCATTTATACTTTTAGAGCACTCCTCTGGGGGTAGATATTAATATCTCCATTACAGGCAGAAATTGAGGTCCAAGTTAAACGATTTGCCTAAGGCCACACAGCTAATGAGTAACATAGATGGAAGTTGAATCCCACCAGATCTTCTGAATCAAACTCCATATTCTTTTCACCATCGTGGACTTCTGGGAGGTTGTCACAGTCTATGCCAGAGGACTGTGCAGGACAGAAACCTTTGTTGTCTGCCTTAAGACGGTGAACATGGGAGATATTGAAGACTTGTTTGAGAACGTTTGGAAAGTGCTCATGGTACCAGTTTAGACCGTGCGCACGCTGTTGATGTAGAAATGAACTGCATTGGTCTGGGGCCCATAGGGATGTGGGTTTGCACTCTTGCCTCCCACTAAAAACAGTATGGCATTGAGAATATTACCGACCATGTTTATGTCAGGTTATCATTTCCTGAAAAATAAATAAGATAGGCAAGAACTCAAAAAGTTTTCTGGAGAATGGTATATAAGCTATTATTTCTATTGTTTTCAGCAGGTAGTATATATACTAAGGCATCTCAGTATCCAGTTGGCCTATGTCAAAGGACGTACAGGCCTAACCCCCTGCTCAATACCTTTCATCCAGGGAAGTTTAGCGCTAATTGATGTGGGGTAGTTACAGGTCCCCAAATCATCCCAGTATTAGTTTTTCCCTCCCCTCCCTCTCTCCCTTTTTCCCTCTCTCAATCACCATCATTCATTTCTTTTTGTTGATTAGAGGGTGGAAGAATGATAGGGTTTTAGAATTCATGCAGTGGCTGGAGAAGGGCATTCCTGAACCTTGTCTTCCAGGCCCGGCAAGATGACCTCCCATGGGTGCAAAGTGCTTCCCTAATGCTGCCCTCTGGTGGGCTGGGACGGCGCTTTGCAGAGGAATGAAGCTGGAGTAGGAGACCGGCAAGATCAGGAAGTGCCTGGCGTGCCATACTGGAGAGTTTTGATTTGATGCTCAAAGTCATGGGGAGCCAGTGGAACCCCGTAAGCAAGGGAATTAATTGATTAAATTTGTGATTTTGGAATCAGCTTAGAGGAAAGGGTGTGAAGGGCAGATGGAAATTGACAAGGAGTAAGTCAGGGATGTGGGTTTAGGAGAGAAGCAATTAGGAGCACAGCCAAGATAGTGACAACAGGAACGAGGAGTACGTGTGTGCTGGGGGAGGCTCGTAAGATGAGGTTCCAGCTCTCCCTCCTATTTAACACTGGGAAGTGGGGTGAAGCATGAATTGTATCTCTTACAGGGGAAAAGAGAGTGTCTTTATTTTTTCCTGAAAGGACAACACATTTAAGAAAGGAGTCTGGCCTAGCAAGGATAGCTTCCGGGGCCTTGAGGGAAAGAAGCAGTGCAGAGCTGGGACCACACTTCACAGTGAGGCTGATGCTTCTGAGTGCTCCCGAGGAAGAGGAGCCCAGGAGGGGAGAAGCGCTCAGCAGAGATGAAAACTGCAGGGTTCTGGGGAGGGGCTGTAGTAAAGTACTGAAGCACGAGCAAGAAGTTTAGGAAGAGACACGGAAAGGGTCTGTAAGATTAGGAAGTGGACCCTCCTCAGCGAGGCCTGCCTCTGTCCGCGGTGCACGGAGGAGGCGAGGTAGGAGAGGCGCGCCACAGACGGAGTCGGGGCTGCAGAAAGTGTCCCGCCAATGGAGGTGCAGCCCTAGGTGCCGAAGGGGGAGGAGCGCGGGAGAAGCGGGAGGGGACAGGGATTGAAGTAGGGTTGCCAAGTAGTCGGAGGGTGTGGGTGCAGCGGGGCCTGAGGACACGGGCGAGCCCTTATCTGTACAGACGGAGCGGCCCGCGTGAGAGCAGGGGCCCGCGTGAGAGCAGGGGCCCGCGTGAGAGCAGGGGCCCGCGTGAGAGCAGGGGCCCGCGTGAGAGCAGAGGCACGAGGACTGCGAGGCCTCTGGGGCTGTGGGGAGGGGACCCCAGCTGTAATGTCAGCAGGGAGAGCAAAGCTGCCTGGGGTGATAGAAAGGGACCACGGGGCTGGCCAGTAGGAGAGCAAATGCAGACACCACTGCTAACGTGAATGCTGGTGCTCACCCCCCCTCCTCTTCCCCTTCCTCCCCTTCCTCCTCACTGCCGGTATTGAAGGGTCACGCTTTTCCCAGCGTTGTGCTCACTGAAGGTAGACCCAGGTCGTCTTTGTCCTCACAGTAATAATTGACAGGAATAATTACAGTAATTTACACTCATTTTCCACAATGAAAAAACTGAGGCTCGGAGACGATTACTGACTGCCCTGCAGTCTCTCACCCAGGAAGTGAAGGAGCTGGACGCAGACCCTCATGTGACTAAGTCCAAAGCCTTATTTTGAACCTCCAGGTAGAGAAAGAATAGGGGTCTAAGTAGTATCTTCAGAAATGGGGTTTCATTTGTTACGTGCACTGCACTCCGAGCTTCCTATGAGTTTGCTCCACATTGGTCCTCACCACCAGGCCAGGTTGACGGAAGTTCTATATGGATGTGGCTCAGGGGACAGCAGAGCTGAGTGATGAGAAGACACTCTGTGTACTGTCCCTGCGGGAAGAGAAGCTGACCCCAGCAGCTCAGGGGTTTCAGGTTTTCAAAGACGAAGAGGGATAGAATTAACAGACATGTTTTGCTCCCCTTCCCTATGTGGCAGATCTGGTGTGAGGAGCACGCTCTGCCATAGGGGGAACGGGGTAAATATATATATCTGGAGAGAGACACATAGGCGCATTAAGACCCCAGATGATAAGCAGCGAGGCTTCTGTGTGTGCGGAGGGGAAGAGGAGCTGCTTTAGGACCAAGAACCCAGTTTAATGGAGTGAACTTAGGGGAAGCCTTTGGATCTTGGGAGTCTTCATTCATCTACAAAGTGAACGCTTTGACCCATCTGATCTTCCAGCAGGCTCTGTTACGGAACATGGAACCTAGGATAGATCTTCGATCTCTGATTGTTGCGTCCCCATTCTCAGGCCCTGTAGACCCCGTTAAAGGTTGCAGGGAGACTCCTCTTCAAGGGGCTTAAATTGGAATGGGAGGTGAAGAGGGAAGAGGAAACAAATTGTCCTTCTTTTGTCCTGTTATATAATTGCGTGTGTCTGACACCATCCTGGTAGTTTCTTGAGGGGAAAGACTCTGCCTTACTGGCGTTGCAGGGTTTTTGTGGGTTTTTTTTTTGTTGTTTGTTTTTGGTTGCTAGTGTTTTTATTTGGTTGCTCTTTATTTTTTTATTTTTTTTGTAGTTGTGGGGATGGAATTTATGGCCTCATGAATACTAAGCAAATGTCCTCCTGAGCTATATCCTCAGCCCTCGCCTTACTTATATTTAAATCTCTGGGATCTAGGGTAGTGCCTGTGTGCTGTTTGATGATGGAATGAGTGAATGAGTGAACAACATCATATCATTTACGAAGCCCTGTTTCTGCGCTAAGCACTTACTTGCTTGAGCCTTCTACACCTAGGTCAGGGGGTAGCCTTCCTGTTTTCCATGTCGTACACAGAAACACTCACTGAGCATCTCAGTCACTCAGCCAGGATGTCACACAGCCAGAGAATGACATGGTTCACATCCAAAACTTTGCTGTTGTTCACTCTATAGTTCACTAGGCTCTTAACTCACTGGGCTGTGTCTCTTTCAAGAGGTGGCTAAGGACCCATTTAAATACCTCCTAGGTAGAGTAATCAGTGAACCATCCGTTTCTCTGTAAGCAAAAAGAAATCAGTGATGAAGTGAAGATCTGTTTGATAGTCTACGTGGCACCTTGCCATTTTGGAGACATCTTTAATGGGAAACTACCATATGGCTACAGTTAAATTGCACTTTGTTCTAACCCAGTAAATTTTTAGTCGCTTCTCTTTTCTGCCTTGAAGCTTTGCGTTCACCATCCCTGAACCGTTTACTCTTTCTGAGAGCATGTCGTTTGCCTCTGGAGTCTGTACATCCTGAAGTGTAATTTCCAGTTTCCTTTTTTGATTTCTCAGAAGGTGGGGGTTGAACATTTTTTCAGGTATTTATTTGCCATTTGTATTTCTTTCTCTGAGAAGTGTGTATTCATCTCACTTGCCCATTTTTGGATTGACTGTTTAAATTTGGAGGGGCTGATGTTTTTTAATTCTTTATATGTTCTAGATAGAAGACATTTGTGTGAGGGACAGTCAGCTAAAATTTTTTCCCAATTTGTGGGTTTTCTTTTTACTCTGCTGGTGATTTCTTTAGATGTGCAGAAACTTTTGAGTAGGATGAGATGCCAGTTGTTGATTCTTTGAAGTATTTCATGGGCAGTTTGGTTTTTGTTCAGGAACTCTCTGCCTACCCCTATGTCTTCAAGGTTTTTGCCTACTTTCTCCTTCAATAGATTTAGTGTTTCTGTTTTAATATTAAGATCTGTGATCCATTTTGACTTGAGTTTGGTGCATGATGATAGACTTGGGTCTATTTTCAGTCTTTTGAAGGTGGCAAACCAATTTTTCCGGCACCATTTATTAAAGAGGCTCTCATTCTTCCAGTGAGTTTGTTTGGCCCTTTTATCAAAGATAAGGTGGCTGAGTGTATTTGTGGTTGTGTCTCTATCTTCCAGTCTTTTCCACTGATCTTCTGGTCTGTTTTTTAGCCAGTACCAGGCTGATTTTATTACAGTAGCTTTGTAGTATAATTTCAGGCCAAGGATTGTAATTCCACCTGACTTGTCCGTGTTTCCCAGGATTGCTTTTGCTATTTTGGGTCTCTTCTGGTTCCAGATGAATTTAAAAAATGTTTTCTCTAGATCTGTGAGCTATGCTAACAGTAGTTTAATGGGAATTGCATTGAATCTGTACAACAGTTTTGGTAGTATGGTCATTTTCACAATGTTCGTTCTTCTTATCCATGAGCAAGGAATGTTTTTCCATTTATTGAAATCCTCTTCAATCTCTTTTTTCAGAGTACTGTAGTTTTCATTGACTAGATCTTTTACTTCTTTTGTTAGATTGATTCCTAAATATTTCAATTTCTTGGATGCCTAAATATTTCAATTTCTTGGATACAATTGTGAAAGGTATGATTTCCTTAATTTCTCTCTCAGTCTGTTTGTTGTTTGTGAATAGGAATGCTATTGATTTTGGGGTGTTGACTTTGTATCCAGGTACACTGCTGAATTTGTCAGTTAATTCCAGGAGTCTTCTTGTGGAGTTTTTGGGGTCTTCCATGTAGAGTATCATGTCATCTGCAAATAGTGACAGTTTTACCTCTTCCTTTCCTATCCTTATTCCTTTTACTTCTCTCTCTTGTCTAACTTCTCTGGCTGATGCTTCCAGACTATGTTGAACAGGAGTGGTGACAGTGCACATCCTTGTCTTGTTCCTGACTTTAAAGTGAAAGCTTTCAGTTTTTGTCCATTTAGTATGATGTTGACTGTTGATTTGTCATAGATGGCTTTGGTTAGGTTGAGGTAAAGACCATCTGTTCCTATTTTCTGTAGAGTTTTTATCATGAATGTGTGTTGGACTTTGTGGAAAGCTTTTTCTGCATCTCTTGAGATGATCATATGGTTAGTCATTCGAGAAATACAAATTAAAGCAACCCTGAGATTTCACCTAACCCCAGTAAGAATGGCTATCAGTAAGAAATCAACCAATAACAAATGCTGGCAAGGCTGTGGAGAAATAGGAACTCTTCTCCACTGCTGGTGGGAATGCTGTTTGGTGGAACCACTGTAGATGCAATTTGGAGATTCCTCAGCAAACTAGTTCTAGAGCTCCCATTCAACCCAGCTATTCCCCATCTGGGTATTTTCCCAGATGATCTGAAAACATCATACCACAGCAATATACTTGCACCTATGTTCATAGTGGCACAATTTATAATTGCAAAATTGTGGAAGCAACCCAAATATCCATCCACTGAGGACTAGATAAAAAAATTATGGTACTATTATATAATGGAGTATTACTCAGCTATAAAAAAGATAAAATAGAGGCTTTTATAGGTAAATGGTCACAAGTAGAGACCATACTCATAAGTGAAATAAATCAGACCTGCATGTGTAAGCAATGTATTGTCTCACTAGTGTAAGAACCTAAAAGAGTGAATTAAAACTAGAAGGTATGATAGACATTGTGAAATGAAAGGAAAATGATCAAACGTAATGGGTCACTGGCATGTGGGAAAGGAGAAAGGAAAGAAGGGGAAATTATGTACGTGTGTATATACAGGATAGGTAACAGTTGTACTACTGTCTTCTGTTGCTTTACTGAAAGGAACAGTTAATGATTACATATTTGATCATTATTGCATGTCTTTGTTTTCCTGAGAAACCACTTTGAAGATACCAGTTCGTAATACAACCCTTATTAATTTCCTACCACTTTGTCTGTAACTCTATTGTTTGTATTGTTCTTGTGCTGTTTTGTAAATGGATGTCTGTTTTGTTCATATGTTTTCTTACTTTATTTTTAAAATAAAAAAATCAGTAAAAAAAAAAAAAGAGAGTGGGGTTCTGTCATATTTTCCTACACATCACAAGGCCTGGCCAAGATCTAGCGTATGGTAGTTGTTAAATAAATGTTTGATGAGTGAATGTGTTTCATATGATTTCAGACATGCTTCTCTCCTGTGTATGACCACAGAGACACTATATGGATTTATTTCTGCCACACAATTTCTTGTCTTACATGGGCCAAGACGTACTTCTACCTAGAAGTTTCCATGACTCTGAAGCATGAAAAGGAGAAAACACAAGTTCAAGGATGAATTTTATGGGAAATTAAGGTTTTCCTATTTCTCTTTTTCAAAATATAGTGATATTTTATTTGAGTTGATCTGCAGTGTATAAATAATAACTGTGTTATCCGATGGTGCACATGGTCTGCCATTGAAACCCTGAAAAGTTAGGTCCAGTCCCCTCTGTGGACATTGGCAGACATCCCACTCTGGGTACTGTTCATCACTGAATGTCTGGGATGGCTTTGTATTCCCATATCACTTCATCACTTCCCCCAAACAGCATTTCATAGCCTGAAAAAAAACATGTCCAGCATGCTTCGCACATCCTACATATCACTTTTACTGATCTGGCATTATCATTAAATTTCTTAAAATTACAGTATTATATAAATATAATATAAATTTTCTCATTGTAACCATTTCAAATTTATAGTTCAATGGTGTTAAGTATATTCGTGTCATTATGCAACCTCTCCAGAATGTTTCCATCTTGCAAAATTGGAACTATATATCCTCTTAAAAATAACTCCATTTTCCCTTCCTCTAGCACTTGGCAAACACCACTCTACTTTCTGTTTCTATGAATTTGATTATTTTATATATATATATATATATATATATATGTTCATGTAAGCAGAATTATGATTGGTTGATCTTATAATATCCTAAGGTCTATATATTAGCATATGTCTGAATGTCCTTCATTTTTAATGCTGAATAATATTCCATTGTATCTGTTCATCACATTTTACCTAGTTCTCCATCAATGGACATCTGGGTTGAATCTATCTCTTACATTTTGAATAATGATGCTGTGAACGTCGCTGTACAAAGATCCCTTTTTAGATCTTGCTGTCAGTTCTTTTGGATGTATTCCCAGAAGTAGAATTGCTGGATAATTTGGTAATTTTATTTTTAACTTTTTGAGAAACTATGATGTTGTTTTCCATAGTGGTTGTACCATTTACATTTTTATCAACAGTGTACAGGATTCCAACTTTTCCATATCCTCATCAAAACTTAATTTCTTTGCCCATTTTAAAACGAGGTTATTATTTTATTTGTTGGGTTTAAACATTTTTATATATTCTGGCTGCAAACCCCTTATCAGATATATGATATATACCTTTTCCCCTCCCATTCCTTATACTTTGCTATAATTGAGCCCTTGGATGAATAGTTTTAAATTTTGATGATGTTTTGATTTATCTGTTTTCACATTTGTCCCCTCTATTCTTGGTACGTCCAAGAAATCACTGCCAAATCTAACATCATACAGCTTTCCTTTTGTATTTTCTCCTAAGAGTTTTACAGTTGTAGGTTTCGCATTTAAGTCTTGGGTATGTTATGATGTAAGGGTCTAACTGCAAGCTTTTGCATGTGTATATCCAGTTTTCTCCGCACCATTTGTTAAAAACTATACTTTCCCTCGTTGACTAGTCCTAGCGCACTTGTTGAAAATGATTACATCGTACATGCTTGAGTTTTCTCTGGCCTCTCTTTTCTTTTCCAGTAGTATGTATGTCTGTCTTTACGCCAGAACCACACTGTTTTGATCATGCTTACAAATCTTGAATTTCCAAATAGCATGGTCCAGGCCCAAGGACCAGTCAGTGAACTCATGACAGCTTTGAGGTCCAGAGAAAGGAAAGGACCTCTCCCGGCCTCCCAGGCAGTGATTTCCGGAGCTAGGTCTCTCCAAGCTTCACTGTGCTTCAAAGTCTGCTTCATCCTGGCCTGAGATGCCCCAACCTCAGAAGCACAGGGACAGATTTTAACAGGCTCTCTGATAGCAAAATCAACACTGCTGGAAGGAAAAAAAGAAATTGGTGTGCTAGGCCTTCTCCATACATTTAAAGAATTAATAGTTTTGTCATTTCCCCATAACTGCAACTATTTCATAATCTCACTTCCAGGCATTCTACCCTGTCCCATACACAGTGCCACCTTGTGTAGCGCTGCAGCCCTCATTGTGGCACTTTAGCTCCCACTGTGCTCTTGACCTTCCTCTGCGTCCCCCAAAAGACTCATGCTTCTTGCTTATTGTTTGCTGTCTTCCCTGACACAGGGGAGTGTTAGCTCCATGAAGCAGGGATCTTCCTTACCTTCACTGATGTAAGGGTTGTGTGCTTGTGAGAGGCAGAAGAATGGCCCCTCAAAGATGTCTATGCCCTACTCAGACTGCATGCAATTGTTACCATATAAGCAAAAAAGACTTTGCAGATTTGGTTAAAGACTCTGAGTTGGGGATTTATCTAGGATTATCTCAGTGAGCCCAATCTAACTTCCAAGCCTTTAATGGTTTCCTGACTGTAGAGAGCCAGATGGTTGGCACCTTGAAAAAAACTCAGCCTGCCATTGCTAGCTTTGTATATGGAAGATGGGGCCCCCGGTCAAAGAATTGGTGGCTTCTAGAGGTATGAAAACGACTCCAGAAAAGAATACAGCCCTCTTGACATTTTGATTTTAGTGCTGGGAGACCTTTTTTGAATTTCTGCTGCAGTGAAAATAATAAAGTTGGCTTTCTTACCAGTTAATTTTTATTACTATCATGAATGCCTAAGCAAGGCTCAATATAAAGAAAAGTGGTTTATTTAGCTCACAGTTTTGGAGGCTGAGATTCCATACAGTACAGTACCTATTTGTGTGAGTGTCTTCCTGAGCTGTGTTACTTCGTGGTGGATGACAGCGATGAGAGTACGTAAGAATGAAAAGTCACGTTGCCAAAGTGGAAGCCAGATGGAGAGTAGGATCCCACAGTTTCTGTCAAATTCTTTTCAATTTCTTGCCCCTTATTGCCCCATGGACCTCTTTCTAGGGGCCACCATGCTGGGGACGAAGCTTCTCATGCAAACATAATTGGGGAGACACACTTAAAACTAGTGTATACACAAACCAGAGTAGTCACTCCATTTGTTATGATAGCACAGAAAACTTCTGGAGCACTAGTATTTCTTGAAAGAATGAATACACCTCAATTCAACCTTGCTCATTAAAGGTTCATCCTCATGTAGGAAGTGGACTCAGCTACGTGAAACAACTTGGCCAGTGACTCACAGTGTGATTAGAGAAGTGTTTCCTTCCCTACCACTGTGGGAGATGGTACTGGTTTGATGGTCAATGACCCAGCCACACCCAACAGTTCTCTTCGTTGCTGTGCCCTCAGGTGAAATAGATGTGTCACCCAACTGAGACAGGGAGAGGGAAAACAAAAGTAGTGTTATGCTTCATACAATGCAGAGATATAATGAAGATTCTCAACCCCAGAGCTCATGTTCTCTGCTTACATACAAATAAGTCACCAGACAAATAGCCATCAAAACTGAGAAGTCATCAGCTTCTTTGCTGTGACAAACCAGGAAACAGTGGACACGTCTTCCTTGAACATTTGGTCTTCCAAACCTGGGCTGGGACACTTACCTGTCTAGGTTACCCCAGGACCAGGATCTTTCATTAGGTCTGCGAAAACAGTGAACGCCAAATTAATTTTACACCCTCAGACTCTGGGACAGATCTTGAAAGTAATGCTCAATTAACAATAAGGGATGTATGTGGGCAGAGCGCCTGTGAATTCCTCTACTTGGGAATGGGTTGTGCAGATACTACAGATCTATCTCAGAAGAGTTTGGAGCCAGTGTACATAGCAGGCTGGCGAGGGGGATGGTGTGTGCAGGAAAAAGTGGTGGTGGTGGGGCCTGGTTTGCTCACAACAATTTTCCATTGAAAATTTTGCTTGAATGTGATGGAAATGATTCCTGGACTTGAATAACATAGAGACCATCCATAGGAAAAGAAGGAAAACCCACTCAGCAGCCTTCATGAGTGGGGCGTGGAACTCTACAATAGAGACATCATTTAATCTACAGATACTGGCTCATCATCCATATATTGAAGAAAAGACCTATATAAAATACGCAAGAGCCTTATGCTTTCTGCTCTGGACTGCACAATGATTACACCATCTTCGTGACTTGGTGCAAAAAGCTGGGATTGATTCTCCAAGGCTTGTTTACTGCATTTCTGCTTCCTTCTCATTTGACAGCTACCGGCATTCATTTGTTCTGTTATCTTCTAAGTTTGAGTCATAAAAATAAATCAGAGCACTTTCTTGAGTTATCAAACCAGCCATGTGAGGATGCTCTGAGTGCTGTTCTGCTTGTACATAACTGAGAACCAGCTTCTCATAGTAATTCTGCAGGTGACCTGCGTGTTGTGCAGCAGCCCCCCTTTGGGAATGACAAAAGCACATGACGTGTATTTCTCTACAGTAAGCAGCTTACTCAAGGGACTTTGCTTCCCCTCATCCCTTTCTCTTACGGAGATTTTAGGCGATTTAAGTCTTCAGGATATTTTAGCAGAGGGATGAGACGGAAGTGTGGAAGAGGTGGAGGGGATCTACAATCACCAACTCTTACGTGTGGCATGTGGTGAATGAATGTGGCGAGGTAGGTGTGGGCTTTGACGAGGACTTAGGTGCATCCTCTGTTGAGAAGATCCTTTTATTGTATGTTGAACAGACTCCTCTTCACCTTGCATGTTAAAAACCAAAGCTTGCGTCCTCTCTGCAGCCTTGCTTGTTTGCTTCTAGACCACCAATCCCACTCCTACTGAGGGACATTCCTCAGTGTTCTTGGTACCACTCTGTCTCCCCGTTTCATCCAACCACATAAGAGCAGAGGGGATGATGCGTTTCACCTCTGTGTTCCAAGTGTTCGCAGGCAATACCATGAACGAACACATCACTCTTATCCTTATTATGATATTTAACCCTCTATATTTATGAGTGCCACATCCAGAGGCAGCCAACTGCAGATCAAAATTTTTAAATTGCGTTTGTACTGAACATGTACAAGATTTTTTCTTATGCCCTAAACAATACAGCATGCAACTATTTACATGACATTTACATTGTACAGGGCATTATAAATAATCTAGAGGTGACTGAAAGTATATGGGGCAGTGTGTGTAGGTTATATGCAAATACTACAGCGTTTTACATGAGGGCCTTGGGCATCCGCCGAGCCAGTATTTGCAAGGACTCGTAAAACCTGTGAGTCCTCCAGAGATAGCCAGGAATGAAGAGTCACCGTCATCTTCTCATCATTGTCACCCACTGCATCGTCACTACAGTTAGTGATGTCCCAGCCTTTCTACTAAGCGGTTTATCCAAATCATCTAAAATGCTGCTCTCTGTTTTTCCATGGTACTGTGGATTGAACTTGGGGGCATCTCATTGACTTCAGTCCCCACACTTTTTAAAATTTTTTTTATTTTTAGACAGGATCTTGCTAAGTCACTAAGTTATCCAGACTGGGCTCCTTGTGCCTTTTAAAGCACAAGTGCAATAAGTAAAAGCACAGGTGGTACCATAAGAGCAAGCACAGTGGTGGTAACCGATGGACCAGTGTTTGAAAACTGCAAAAAAAACAAGTCACATAAATGATGAAGCTAATGGCGATAGCCACGGTCATTAGACTCCTCTTCGGGCTAGCGGCGATTTAACATAATACCACTATGCTGATGGCCACCACAGGGAAGGATAAAGCCTGGTAGCTTTCGCTTAGCCAGTTTTACTTTACAATTTATTCTTATTTATTTCTCTAAGTCTCTCTTTTCATATCTATACAAAGGAAATAATAATAGCCTACTTTAAAGGGTTTTTTGGGACTGAATGAAATCTTGAACATTGGGTGGCATGTAGAAAATGCTCCGTAAATATTGGTTGAATGTTATATAGTCATTCCAGAAATGCAAATTAAAAGAACACTGAGATTCCGTCTAACCCCAGAAAGAATGTCTGTTATCAAGAAATCAACTAATAAAAAATGCTGGAGGGACTGTGTGGAAAAGGAATGCTTTTCCACTGTTGGTGGGAGTGTAGACTGGTACAACCACTGTAGAAATCAGTGTAGAGATACCTCAAGAAGCTAAGATAAGAGGTCCCATTTGACCCTGCTATTTCCCTTCTGGGTGTTTTCCTAGAAGAATTGAAAACAACATACCATAGCGATGTAAAATGTGCACCCGTGTTTACAGTAGCACAATTTGTTGTAGCTAAATCTTGGCAGCAACCCAAATGCTCATCAACCTAGGAATGAATAAAAAAGATGTGGTAGTTTTATACAATGGGGTATTACTCAGCTAAAAAGAAAGATACTTGAGGCTTTTATAAGTAAATGGATTCAACTAGAGACCATACTCGTAAGTGAAATAAATCAGACTTGCATGTGTAAACATCATATTATCTCCTTAGTGTAAGAAACTGAAAAAGTAAATAAAATCCAGAAGGACAATAGATATAAGGGAAAAGGTACAATACCCAAAAGGTATAACACATATAAGGGATACAAGGGAAATAAACTGCTCAGAAGGAAAGGACAACTGGGATGGGGGAAAGGAGAGAAGGAAAGGTTAAAAATATATTATTAATATATTTGTAAGTATATGAATATATTAATATAATTTATTGCATTTTATATATTAGCATTATATATATATATATATATATATATATGTGGAGTATGAATGGAAGTCCTTGACCTTCTACATGAAGGCTTAATTTCTAAATGCAGTAAATCATATTCTGAATGTGGTGTGGAGATCAGCTCTCATCCAATGAGTGATGTTGAGTCTGCCCTCATTTGCATATTTGAAAGGGCATCTTGAGAGCTGGTGGACAAGCCACAGCACTGTCTGCGTTACCCTGGGGCCCTTGCTTCTCTGAAGAATGGGACCCAGCTTGCCTGGTTCCTAACAAAGACGGTGGTTCCCCAGTGATCTAGTAGCTTAAGCTATGCCTAAGAGAAATGGAACCAGTCTACTAATATTCTAACACACATTCACAAAGCAAGCTTACCTCTGACCCATCATATTAATTAACCGGGGAGGTCGCTATTGCTTTGGGGCTTCCTTACTCCTGGCTTCACAGTTCCAAGTGGAATGGGATGATACTGAGTTCATAAAACTTTGTTATGTTGCATTTGAAGGTAGTGATTCTTTTGATCAGATTTTTTTGTGTTTTAAGCAATGGGAAGCTGCATGTAACTCTATTATATGAAGTAGGGGAAGACCTGGGGATAGTTTCCTGCTTGGCAGCTCTTCCTCCATATGGCTGCCTACAGCATCTTCAAGGACCCTCATGTTGCACTTCGAGACAACTGGAAGGAATCACTGAAGGCCACTCAGTGTCATTTGGGAACCTTTGGGTTGGCTTTGTCCTCCAACCTTTGTAGCTCAGCTGATGACAGCCTCTTGAAGCTGGTTTGTTCCATTTGTTTCATTGCTGTTTTATGTAATTACAAATGAATTTACTTCAGAAGGGAAGCTAATCAAAGGTGAGAAATGCTTAATGTAGCAATGATCTCAGTAAACAGTGACTCCTCACTCTTCTCTTTTTGAGTTCATGAAAAAGCCTGTTAAACATATGTTCTTAACCCCACCTCCAAGTCACTGAGGAACTCTGTGTAGCATTGCCAAATTATGCACATTCCAGAAGCTCCTTCCTCTCCCTAATGCATTGCTAAAAATAAGAAAACTCACACAAAAGCATCTGTTGTGGTTCACCTTTGGTTTGAGCACAGATCATCCAAGTGTGAAAACAAAATTGGTCTCTCTGTCATAATACACAGATTTGCACATCTGTAGTATACTTACTGAGGAATTATACATTATGTTTTATAAGGCTTGATGATTTTACAAAGATCTTTAATACGCAGTATCTTATGTGCTGATTGTGGAGAATATCAGCTCAGGCAGAGTGGGTGGCTTTATTTATATCTCTTACATAGAAGGGGGAGAAAGATAAATTTAAAGCTCGAATTACACAGAATTTAAAACAATTTTGGATGCCTCTTATTTCTTTGTTGATCACTTCCCTTTTATTTTTAGAGGGAGGCAGAATGTAGATGCTTCTCAGCTTCCTATGGGGTTGGGCCTCAATAAATAACTGTAAGTTACCACTCTAGGGACACCCACAGCATACTTTGGGAAGCCATAAGTAGAAAATATCATAAATCAAAAGTGAATTTAATACTCTTAACATGTTAAAAATCAAAGTTGAACCTCCTAGCATGCTTAAACATGCTTATCACACATCATTTTACACTTGGGCAAAATCACATGACACAGCCTGTTTTATAATCTGGTGTTGATTATCCCCTGTAATTTATCAGATGTTCTCCTGAGTGGGGAAGATAGAATGGCTATGGCAGAGTACTTTGGCACCATCATAGAGTGAAACAATTAGAAAGTGAACCATTGTAGATCAGGGCTAGGCCTTGTTAGCAGTTTTTATTGTACTGAGAAATTGACTTTGGGACTGTGGATTTCATGTAACAGCATTCCAGTTGTTAATTAGTTGAGAACAGTGGCAGAACAGCACAAGTGTGGAGAGTCAGTATTCTCTGCAGAGATTTGGAGTCTGTGCCGGTCTCCTTCCGTTTATCCCCCAGAGCCTGGCATTCATTTGTGCCCTAGTGAAGCAAGCTGTGTGCTCCCTTAGCCCCACTGCCCTCTGGGGTCCAGTTCATCGGGCCGTTGGCCGGAGGCCGTTGAAAGGGCGTGAGGAGAGGTGGGAGGTTTGCTTCCTATCTCTAACGCTTCACGATCCTTCCAGGCTGGATGCTTCTCTCCACCAGAGGTAGCAGTCCTGAAGAAAGTCCCCTTCCACCCGGGCTCTGCAGATTCCAGTAAATGCACTTCCTCTTGTCCATTCTGGCCTTGGGATGATAGCAGGTTCCCCTGTTGACTAGGCTTGCAGTGTTGCACTCTCCCCCGAAGATTCCCTGTGGCCCAACCCCACCTTTGCAAATAAACAGTCCCTTTAACTCTTCCCC
>PVLD010017858.1:0-40623 GCA_004027595.1 Dinomys branickii | reverse complement strand
GCCTGTTTTGTTTCTTGTCTTTGGATTTTTGGTTTTTGTGTTTTTTTTCTGTTGTTGAGAGGATTAACTGTCTGACTAAATTTGCATGTCTGTATATGGGTTCATACATTTACAATTCGAATATATCAATGGATAAAGCAATAACCACTGTTGAGACCATATCACCTTGTCTATAGATTAGTTGTGATTGTACTATTTTTTATGATAATTGGTGTCTGTTTGTCAATATGTTTTTGTACTTTTATGTTTCTAAAATGAAAAAAAAGGGAAGAAATGTCTCTTGTAGTACAGGTGTGGGAGGGTAGGCAGCATGGATATTCTTCATTTGCTTCTCGAGGTACAGATGTGAATATATTTAGTTTGGAACTGTAGCAGGTATAAGTATGTAAGAAATCATATTAGGAAAACTAGTAAGGGGTTTAAAAAAAGCATGCTCAAGTATTGCTGGTAACCATGTAAATTAGCACACTCTTTCTGGAGAGGTATTTGCAATACATATTCAAATGAGCACAGCTTGAATTCTGGAAGTTTACTTCTAAGAATTTCTCTTACAAAAAGATCAGAGATGGTTACACTTTTGTAGTAAGGATGACATTAAAATATTATAAATTTTAAAAGAAGTGTATACATAAATCCCATTTTAAAATATACTAAAATATTGGGAAGCAATTAAAAATTTAAAAAATCATGTTTAGAAGAACATGTAATAATTAATTGGAAAAATAAGACTAAGCTCTAAGTGATGGCTTACAGGTGTGTTTTTTCATCTTGTTTTGTATTTTCCAAATTTGATGCAATTTTCAAAGAAAAGGATGCTGGCAAAAATCTAAACCAGACATAGATGCAAATTTGATCTGTAGTTTACAAGAGCAAGAAATCAATCCTTAAGGTCTCTGTGTTTCTGATCTGTATCTAAAAGAAGAATTTGATCAAATTGAAGAGTCAGACATGAATTTGTTCCAACGAAAGTAAGTGACCATAGACTGTGACAGGTTTATGTCTCTACTGATGCCCATAGAATTTAGCATTTTAACGGAATTTTGATTGCTCCTATCAAAATATGAATTGTATCTCTTAGTAATTTACCTTGTTGGCAAAAATATTTTATTTCCTCAAGTATACCAGGCATAGTTATCTATCAGGTGATTTAATGTTACAGTAATGCATACTAATATCACCTGAAGCAGTTATTCTAATATTTTTATGTTTCATTTACATCCAATTAATATTTAGTTGTGTTTTATTTTTTGTGCATAATGTTTCTTCAGCCATGTGGAACTGTTTTGCTATGCCCGGCCTTTGGTGGCTTCAAGAGAAGAAATGGTTCTTCAGATGCCCTAAAGGACGTGGCTCTGTGCAGACACGTCTCACAGTAAGCAGTGGCCTGTAATGAACCTGTGTGGAATGTGCCACTGAGCAGGTGGGGACAGGATGGCTCTTAATCGAAGGACTGTGCAATGTAGATCACTTTGAAGCAGCTAATTTTAAAACACACTCGCACCTTATGTTTCTCCACTTTAGATTCCTTTCTACTGCGTTAACCTTTCTTTAATTTCCTACACTTACCTGCTCTCCATCGTTTTCAGATTCTTATTTTACTTAACCCCTATTTTTTCACTGCCTTAATGCTTTCCTCAAAGACTTCATTTTGTTTCCATGTGAGCAATTCACTTTTCCAGTTTGCTAGGAAATTTTGCATTATGATAATGGAAGTATTTAGCGATAGTAGGTAAACATGCTGCGTTCTCAAACCTCCTCACACTTCAGAGTTGTGTATTTAGACAAGAGAAAGAACATCTGACTGATGGATGCACAGTCAGAAGCCACAGTGCAGACAAGGGAATACGTCTTATTAGATTATTGGTGTAACTGACATGCCTTTCAAATAGAAATATCTCTTTGACCTTATATATGGCTAGGAAAATGCATTTATTTTTATAACATAGTATATTAGTAAAAAATTTCAAGTGTGCAAAGTCTCATTTACTAGATTTACATATCTATAATATTTTTCAAAAGAAAACATTGCTTACTCTTTCTCAAATGCACACACAGGTGCCTCGCACATATACATTCAAATGTTTACCCAATGGCATTTGCTTATTTATTTATTTGACATCCTGATAAAATTAGCCTTTGAATACTCTGAAATTAATAAGAAACACAAGAATGAAGTATTTAAATGTAAAAGTGGCACCTGTGGAGAGATATAGAATAAATATTGGTAGAAAATTATTTTTAAAAGGATACTTTAAAACTCTCAAGTTTCTTAGCAATTATACATAAGAAAATATATTTTAAAATTAGATGTCATATTGGAGTGCTGAATTCTTCCATCAAATAGTTTAAAATAATTTTCATTAAATTAGGACTGCTTGGCTCCAACATACAGAT
Source organism: Dinomys branickii (assembly GCA_004027595.1). Classification (NCBI taxonomy): domain Eukaryota; kingdom Metazoa; phylum Chordata; class Mammalia; order Rodentia; family Dinomyidae; genus Dinomys; species Dinomys branickii. Next base: position 38,229 of record PVLD010017858.1, on the reverse strand, counting down.
GTCCTCCAGAAGCTCCCAGAAGAGACATTTCTATCCCTCTGTTCTTTCTACATGGCCTCTTTCCCTTTCTCCAGGGTCCTGTGCTGCCTTCATCGTTATGGCTTTGAATCACTTGCTAGTTCATTCCTACCTGCTTGGGTGACAATCAGCCCTGGGACCAGGAATTGGCAGTTGTGGTGGGGATCTCAGATGAGCTCTGTGAGGTCAAGAAGGAGGCCTTGTTGGAAGAACTTACAGTTCCTAAAAGAGCAAGTAGGCCCACAGGAAGCACCTACCGGGACACTGACCTTTGGCAGACTAGGAGTAGAGAGATATTTTCTGCCAGGAGTGGTAGCACACACTTGTAATCCAGCACTCTGCAAGGCTTAAGCAAGAAGCTGGGGATTTTAGCAATTTATTGATACCTTGTCTCAAAAAACAAAACAAAACAAAAAAAACACAACAGCCTGGAGATGTAACTGAGTGTGAAGGCCTTGGGTTTACTCCCAAGGACCATAAGGAAAGGAAGAAAGAAAGAAGGAAAGAAAGAAAAGAAAAGGATAAAAGAAAGAAAAAGGGGAAAAAAAAAGAAGGAAAGAAGGAACAAACAAGCTTTAGGAGCCTTCAAAACTATGGGGTAATAGAAATATGGAAGAAATGCATTTATTTATTTTTTCTCTTGGAAATAAAAACAACAAACTTGCTGACTTTCGTTCTTTGTTTTTCTCAGAGCCTGTATTCCAGTATAGGATTTCCCTGCCTCCTGCCTGTGCCTGCTGGTACTACATGGGCTGAAGCGCTGGAGCCTCCTCTGTGCTGCGCCACAGGAGGAGACAGAGGGCTGGGGGGCGGGGTGCTGCAGGTGCTCTGAGGCCCTAGGCTCACCGGTGAGAGCCGTACAGGTTTCGGGAGACTTGGGGGAAGCCCCAGGGTCCCCCTGCTCCTGTCATAGCTCAGGGTTGCTCATGCTTGCTCCTCTTGTGGGTGCTTTGTGATTCAGTGCACATGTATCTCTGGCACGCATTCCTCTAGTGTTGAGAGAGCATCCTTTACAGTCCTCATGATACAGCTTGGACCTGAAGTGTCCCCGAAAGCCCATGCGTTACAGGGTTGGGCGCCAGCTTGTGGCACTGGATGGGAGCTGGTGGAATCATTAGGAGGTGGCACCTGGGGAGAGGGCAGTGTGTCTTTTGGGGTGTGCCGGTGAAGGTGATGTTTAGGAGGCTGAATACTTCTGCCCTTTCTTTCCTTGCTTCCTGGCTATCTCAAAGTGAGCATCTTTGCTCCTGGCCATGCTCTCCCTACCACGATGTTCTGCCTCACCACGGATCCCAGAACAGCCAGGCCAACCAAATATGGACCGAAAGCCCCGAAACTATGAATGAGAAGAAACTTTTCTTCTTTTTAAATTCATTTTCCAAGGCGCTTTGTCAGAGTGATGGAAGGTGACTAACACACCCTGAGATTAGATTCTGAAACAATGCAATTCTTACTGCTAGCATAGACATACTCCTCGCCCCCACAAAAAAGCTCCTCATCTCTGTGGGGCTGATTCTGTTCCTGGCACTCACTTTGCAGTAGTGTGTGTTTCAGCTTTCCTCTAAAGCATCAGATATCATGCTAACTTTTGCTGGAGGCAGGATGTTCCAACAGTCCCTCACTGGGAGTCTGTGTTACATACATACAATTTCTGATTCCTTGCCGTCTGAGGAGAGCTTGGAGTTGGTTGTCCTGAAACCTCAGAGTTGGTGAGTAATTAGTCTTGCCAGGACGGTGTACTTAAAGCTTTGATCTTTCCAGTTACAACGTGAATTTCACATCTCTTTTCTAGCATACATTTCTATCACAAAGGGCTATGTTTTGGCCTTTGATAAATTTTCTTTTGCAGCAAGGAAGTAAAAGGTGTAGGGGGGAAGCACTTGGGACTTTATAAAATACTGGTTTTACCCTAACTTTTCCTTGCGTGATTGTTTTGAAGTTTGAAGGGTAACATGTGCGTGCGCGTGCGCGCGCGCACACACACACACACACACCCCTCTCTAAGCATGAAAAGAATTTGAATCAAATCAGGCACCAGGCAAAGGGATGACACTCAGAAGAGAGATGTTCTGACAAGCCTCTTCTTTATTCTCTTGAGCTAATTGTGTCAGTTGACACGCTGGCATCAGGAATAGAGAGCTTCTGACAAGCTAATTTGAGCTTGTGGTTCCAATGAGATGTACATAAGGCACTTGTTATATTCAGTGACAATCAGTCATTTTCTGTTTAAAAGCAATCCATTTATTCAGATACTGGGAATGCAGCAGTCCTTTGAGGTAAATGAAAGCCTGTTTTCGATCTGTCTAGGGGTTGAATCCTGGGGCTCAGCATAGAGAGGGGAGGTCCTGGCCACCAGGCTGTGTGGGTGGGGTTAGGGGGTAGGGCCTGAGAATACTGTGGGGAATAGTGACAATCTTGCATGTGGCAGTAAACACAAGGCTGGTGCCTTGTGCCATGACTAACCCTCGGTAGTAAGATCTTACAGATTTTGAGTAGCAGAGGATCAAATGGTGATTTTATTTGGTTATCAATCCAGCTTGTTGTAGTTTTAAAGTAGAAAGATAAAAGCTAAATCTTTGAGGATTTAGAGGACATGCTAAGCTTCGGAAAAGAAAAAAAGAAAGAAAAGGACAGGAGGACACATTTTGCCAGTAGGTGGTACTATCAAGCCATGATGGACCGCAGTTCCCTGGCACGGCTCTACTGGGGAGGTTAGAGCCGATACAATTTCCTCTTGGCATGGAAGGTGAAGTCAAGGATTGAAATAAAGACCACTGCGAGTCTTTGAAAACACCGCATGTCAGCAGCAACTAAGGCTGACCCTATGAAAACAGCCCTCAGAAGCGAGGACGCCGGAGCAGGTATGAATCAGTGTCTTGGTTGAAATAGTGTCTGATGTCACTGGTGAAAATGGTCACACACATCTCATCTGTTCATCCCAGCCATAAAATGGTCATATTCATTGAGTGGCTGGGAGTTTCATTTAATTATAAAAGGGAGACATATTGGGAAAGGATGTATACAACTCAAAAAGGTTTGGAAGATTTTTGGAATAATATATTTTCTCAACCTTGGTCTACTTTCTCCCCCTTCTTCTTTCCAAAGGAATCTTAGTGCTTGGAACAGCAAGGACTGTTCAGGTCAAGGTAGTATGTAATTACACTGCCAGATGGGAGATTCTTTCTGCCAACCATGGTTCTAATTTAGTCCTTTCCTTTATCCAGTACTAAATCAACTCTACTTAATAGAGCCATGTACCGCCAAAACCGCCCACTGACTGCATAGCATTCTGATTTGCACCTATCTTGTAACATTTCAGACAAACCACAGATTTAGATTGAATGAAGATGAAATAGCAATATTGTAAAATGACTAAGCTCCAAAGCAACTGCAAAGAATTTAAACAAAGTGGAAGCTAGGCTGAAATGGTCCTCTGACCTTGAATAGCCTTATAGGAAGGTAAGTGAGGATGTCCCAGCCTGCAAATTGTGAAGCTAAACGGCAGTTTCCTTAATGTTGAACCCAAACCATCCCAGCAGCATCTTCGCTCAAAGATCTTTATTCCCCTCTCACTGAGTGTGGTCATCCACTAAAGCTTTTCTGAATCTCTCCTACCCCCAGTCACTGGGGTTTAGGGATGCAGCCAAGGTTTTTCTGAAGCAGAGGTCCAGGGATGAGGCGTTGGGATCTGGCTTCTTTCAAGAGAAGTGTGCTACTTCTATTTGTTAGAAAATAGTAAATTTGTGGACAGACATGAAAGAAATAGGGATTGAAAGGCTGGAGAGAGGAGAGAACTCCAAAGACCCCAAGTGCTGGTAAAGATACTATTTCCCAAGTTAGAGTGCTAGTTAAACTATCATGCCATGTTTCTGAAGGAATTTTAAGGTTGTGAGGTTTTGTAAACTTGATAATCTGAATTTCCCATTGTTTCTCTCATGAACTCCCAAAGTAACACTGCTTTCTGTCCACATCTGTGAGTTCACTCACTATGCTGAACACAATCGCTGCCTAGACTGTCACCTATAAGCACCTATGAGCTCCTTCTTGGCTTTCTCCCACGGGAGGGGAATGGATTTACAGTAGAGTTTCTGGCTCGCATCTGGGCTCCAGCATTTGCTAGTTCTGGGCTTTTTGCCTAAACCAAAGCTGGGCAGCCACATTAACAACACCTTTTGGAGAATCCTCCATATGGAGCTTCCCTGTCCCCATTTCTTGAACAGTCTTGAAGGAGAGGAGAGTTTATTAAGCTTTTTGTTCTTCTCTGTGCCACTAGACATTTAGCCCACCATGATTCCTGGACAACCTCTTCCTGTTCAGTCCCTCTTCAGTGAAGGGTGTCACAATCTGTTGACCTAAGGCACATTCTTGTGCCATCTGGATAATTCTGGAGCCAACCCATCTGGCCACTAGGCCAGCCAAGTGTTGACAAGCAGTGTGGACAGACATCTTGGAACACATGGCCACTCAAGTCTGTTCCTGGATCCACTAGAAACTCATTTTCCTCTCCTCAGCCATCTTCATTTCCAGTGCCTTCAAAGTATAAAGGATGCTCGTTTCAAAGCTGAAACCTCCTAGCAGGCATCTGTGTCCCAAGATCTCAGACTTGTAGCTTGGCCTTTGCGCCTCCCTTTTATCTTGATTTCTTCCTCACCACTTGCTCCTTCTCTGTGTCTACAACTATAGTCAGACATTTTCCTTGGTGAAAAAAGGGTTTGTCTTACCGTGGAATGTCGTCATCCACCACTTCTATGCCAGAATTATAGATTTCGTTCTGGAATTCATCTCAAGAAGTCACCATTTCTTTCTTGAATTTCGGGTGTGACCACCCAGCTGGTTCCTTGATGTTTGTGTTCTTTCCATTTTATTCCCCATACATCACCATGATCTCTTTGTATATGCATTTGTCATGTCACTTTATGGCTTAACATACTATAGTCTGCCCCAATCACTCCCATGCCCAGCCCCTGTCTTGCAGTTCAGGTCCCACGCCTATGTGGTGGCACTGCCAGCCCTGCCCTTTGCTCAGTGCCCTTACATTCGTGCCTGTCCACCTGTGGCCACACTGGTCCATGGTGAATATTGGGGTTTGTACATCTATCTGGTCCCCAAAGATTTCCCAGCTGCCGCTCTGCAACTCTCATGGTGGTGCCTTTCCCACCACTCAATCTCATAGAATCTGTTATTTTTATTCCAGCACTGACTTGCTCATTTTGTTTTTTCACTTAAATGTAAAATCCAGGAGGGTGGATGTGTTAATAACTTTCCTGATGATTGGGTCACAATATCCATGCCCACATTTTAAAGGAGGAGAGATTTATTCGGTTCACAGTTTCTAGTGGGTACAGTCCAGGGGTGGCTGGCTGCAAGGCAGAAAGCCTGGTGGTGGGGCCTCATGGAAAAAGCTGCTCACCCAAAGGCAACAGGCGAGCGGAAGGCAGGAAGGGAGGGGTGGGAGCAAGAGTGCGCCCCCCTACCTCCCAGGCCAGTGACCCCTGCAGTGAGGCCCCACCTGCAGCAGTATACTCAGCCACAAGCACAGCAATTGACCTATCCACCGATGAGTGCAGGGACCTCGCGATCCAATCACAATTTGTATGCCCTCATCCTGAACATGTAAGACTTTCGGGGGACATTTTATTTCTGCATTATCCACAGTTGTACTCCTTGTACACAGTCAACAAAGTATCTAGTACTGTATACTAAACAATTTCTGCAAAACACAAAGAACTAATGTATGAGTAATGGAAGGAGTGAATTGATGGGCCCTCTGTTCTCACCAGCTATGCGCTGCATGCCGGTGACTGCTGAGACATTCTTCTGCTGTTCCCCGCGTATTCCATCCCTGTTCCACTCGTCACTCAGTCAGGTGCACACCTCTCCCATCCGTGTTTCTCACCCTTTCCCATCCTTTTCAGACTAAGGTCATCTTTCTCTTTTCTCTGAGTCATAGCATGTTAATTTTTACTATTAATAAAATGTAACTTCTCTTGAAAATATAGTTTATTTTCTCAACAGGTTTTGCCTTGGGGACAAAGCCATGCTTAATATCTTTTCAACTTCCTGGAATTCTTTAGTGTAGTGATAATTGACTGATGGATTTTAAAAAGATGACTCCGAAAGGAACTAACATGATACTTCAATTTTCATCAAGATGAGATGAGTCACATGGGACTGAGGACCTAGGTCCTCCTTAATCTGTGTATATTTTGCTCTGAGCATTCCTTATAGTATGAATGGAAAAAAAGAAGGCAGACATATAAATAGTATGAAATATTATTCATATTATTTATAGGTGTGAGAGATATAGAATAACCTGGTAGCTACGATTATCCCATCTTGAGGGCTACATCTAAAAGGGGAAGTTCTTTCTCTTTTTGCTTTGATCTCACAAATGGTGGTGGCAGATAATTATCCAAGACGAGCAGGGGTGGAAAGTCAGTTGAGTAACCAGACTGCTGCTAGATTTGGATTGGCGAGGTTCTCAGCTGGATATTTAAGGCTGCAATGTACAGAAAAGTCTACATATGGTGGCCATTTAGCTTGTTTGTGCAAATATAATAATGGTGTTACCAAATGAGTTTGTTCATGATATTGTATCATGCAATGATGTGGTCATGGGGGAGGATGTGCTGGAGAAAACAATTCGGAAATGGGTCCAAACAGCTTTGTGGTGTGGCTTTCACTCAACCAGGCAGAGTGACACTTGTTGCCATGTGAGTGTTCCGAAGGCCGTCCAGTTTCTTTCATCATGATCCACTTGAACAAGGCCTCAGAGACCACTGCAGTGGATTGAGAACTGACATGTCACATGGAACAAAGATATCTGGGGTGAGTTAGGAATTGACGTTTCAGGTTAGAAACCACAATTTCAAAACTGTAACATGGTTAGTTGTCACCCACATATGAACAAATAATAAACTGAGTCTTGGGAGAAAGTTGAATTAAAACCAGCTAATCAGAACAGACTTAGTGCAAATGTTAAGCTAAGTCAACTGAGACAAAGCAAGGGAGGGTGTAAGAGAAGTTTCTCAGCCTTTCCCCATCTCTTGAAGGGAGGAGAATGCAGAAGACAGATTGGACTGATTTCTTTGTTCTTCCTCCAACTGCTTATGTATCAGGAGAAATTCATTTTTAAAAAATTTACACACACTTTATCGAGCACCAATGGTATCATAGGCAAAGTGCTTGGTGTTTGAGATTTGTCAATAAACAAAACAAACAGAGTCTGACCTCTAAGAGTTTGTTCTCAAATGGGAGTGTGATAGACAGAGAGTGAGAACAACGTAATACATGAGGTGATAGCATGGCAGAGGAATAGTGAGCTCCGTAACAACAAAGGTATGTAGATAGTAGGGTAGCATGGACAGGATGTGGGAAATACAGAAGAGAAATCAAGAGTAACTAGTGTGTTTGTTATGCAAGACTCACTGAAATGTACATGTGGACTAATACATTTTCCTCATGGCTATTTCATTTCAGAGTATCATGTATTTTTGGATAAACCTGGGCTAACATGACTCCATGACCCTCAGTGTCTATCTAATAGGATAGCGTGCTTACCACAGAATAAAAATCTATCACATAAATTCATCTAAATAAAATCACCGAGAAAGTAGACAGAAGTGTGGATTAGGCCTCTGCAGGTGCTTACTAATGTATGGTTTTCTGAGTGTCCTCTACTAATGGAAATATTGCTAAAATTAACCTGATACTCAAAGGTCTCAGTGAACCTGGATAGCTGAGAAGGACATCTTTGGCTCTCACTTTTTTGTGACTTGGAGGAACCCTGAATTTAATTAATTTTATTGCAGACTGAGTTTAGTCCCTGGGAAGACTGTTTCCATATGGATTCCCAAGGACATTGAGATTGATCAGTGAAGACAGTGTGTAAAGAGCTAAGAACTCTCATGGAATGATGACAGCAAGACAAGTGGATGGGAGGGAACTCGGATCAACCCTGAGAGGGGAGGCATGGCCCGGCAGGCACATGTTCAGACATCACCATGTGACTGTAAAAGAGGGGGGCATGGCAGATCCTAAAATGCAGGCCTGGCTTGATTTAGTCTGAATGTCAACGTTTCAAATGCCTGTATGTTTTTGATTGTCCATATCATAGTTATCACCAGGCACATATATCTGAAAAGAAGCATTTCCTTTTATGACATATGTCACATCTGACTTACAGGTAGATGAACAGGCTCATGTTATTATAATAAAACAGTAGTATCAGTAATATTCAATTCTCTTAATATTTTGGTTTGAGAAGTAAGTTAGAATGGAGGTCAGATGAGTCCTAGGCATTATCTTTGATCTGACATTGTCCTGTTGTTGGATTCTAAATCGTATCTTACACTCTTTGGGTTGGGTGATATGTAATCAAGAGAGCATTAATTTTCAGTTTTGGAGGTTGGGATCTAAGATCCAGTGTCTGGCAGAATCAGTTCTTAGAGAGGCCTTCCCTGTTCATAGAACATCCTTGCTCTGTCTTCATGTGGAGGGAGAGGTGAGCAATGTCCCTGAGATCTTTTCTTCAGGTCACTCACTAATCCCATCAGGAGAGGTCTACCCTTGTGATCTCATCACCTCTCAAGGGCCTGCCCAACTCCTAAACCTGTCACTTTTCATGAATTCTGGGCAGACACAGAAGTTAGACAATTGCCTATAGGAAGTCTCTCAGCCAGCAGTGCCCATAGCTGCAAAATAGAGAAAGACAGGGTTCCTGGGCCTGTCCTATTCCAGTTTGCTCTTTTCTGCCATAACACCTGTGTTGGTCAATTTCATGTGTCACCTTGCCCGGGTCATGGGGTACCAAGATATTTTGGTCAAACCTTACCATGACAGAGTCTGTCAGGCTGTTTTTGGATGAGATTAACTTTTCAGTGGGGGTAGTACTGAGGATTGAACTTAGTTCCTTCACACTGAGCTACATGCCCAGCTTTTGTTTTTATACTGAGACAGGGCCTCATGAAATCGCTAAATTTCATGTTCAGAAGAGACCTGTTTTATGGGTTCCTCATTTCTCTGCAGCAGATTTGCCCTCTATGCCTGGTCCTCCGCTTGGGCATCCTCTGCTCCTATCCTTTCATGTGACGTTGGAAATTCTTGTGCCTATCTGAGGTCTGGAGCCTCTTGTTCTCTGTGTACCACTCACCATCTCCTCAATCAGCGCTTCATTCTCTACCAAACTATCCCTGTCAGAATACAAATATGTTTGCATGGAAAGTGCTTTCTTTACCTCAAATGCTCTTCTAATGAAAACTCTAATTCCCTGTTCTTGGTCACAGTAAGACACCGTCATAGCACAATGCATGTTTTTTCATCTCCACTTCTATCAGGCTTCTTCACCTTGCAAGCTGATTTTCAATCACTTCACTTTGCAATCTCATTTCTCAGCACTCTGTGGACCTGGCTCTTTTTAGGGTTACCAGTGACCTCTATGCGCAAACCCAAGTTCACTGCTCTTTCTGGTGTGCATGTGATTATTGCTCAGTGTGTCTGATGTGGTTGACAGTTCCTCTGTCTACAGCTGTGGTTCTCATCTGGAATAATTTTGCCCCTTAGGAGTGACTAGGGAATGGAATTTTTTTATCACAAATGGCCTTGGTGCACTATTTACATGCAGGGGGAGGCACCACAACAAAGAAGGATATGCCCGACACGTCAGTGTTGCTATTGTTAACTTCTGTTTTTGCCTGCCTGGTGATTTTGCTGGGTACTCAGTTTCATTTCCTGGCTTGTCCTCTAGATAATTTGTAAGTATTTGATTTTCATAAAGCCTGTCCAGTGACCTCCTATCTACTTTTTTACTTGGCATCACCAGTGGAATGAATAACAAACATAACAAACTTAATACATACAAAATGGAATTTGATTCACTTTTCCACACCTGCTACTTGCTTACTTTTTCACTTCTTAGTAAATAGCACCACTGTTTATTAGGTATACAGGTCTCTGGTCAGCGTATTGCACCCCTCTGCTTCCATAATCTCCCACAGTGAGTGCATCAGCAAGTCCTCTGAGTTCTATTTATAAAATATTTTCTGATCTAACTGAATTTTCTCGAGTTCCATGGCTGCTCATCCACAACATCATCAAATATCACCTCGATTACTGCAATTACTTCCAAGTGATCACTCTGTGTGCTCTTGCCCTTTGCAGTATATTCCCCATGCAGCATGTGAAATATTTCAAAAACATAAATCACAGTAACTTCTCGGCACTTAGCAAAGTTCGATCTCTTGGTCAGGTCTCCAGTTGCTGAATGACCTGCCCACTCTCCATCTGTCCTGCTGCATTCACTATGTCAGCAACTGTGCCATAGATGGCAAGAGCGGCCCCTGATACTGCCTCCTTAGACCAATCACTCCACAACATGACTATGAAGCTTCTCCCATAAAGAGATGGGGTCAGATACTTGCTCCATGAACTGGATTGGCTTTGTGCCCATTGTTGACTACAAGAATGCCGCAGGGGTGATGTGGGCTGCTCCTGAGTCCTGGCAACAGGAGAACTTGTGTGCTTCTTCTAGCACTTGGGTCACTGCCCAGGACATGACATCTTGCAGATGAGACACCACGTAGAGTGGAGATGGGCCATTGTGATCAAGGGCGTCTAAGATTGGGATGGCCCCCTAGACCCAGCAACCGGCCCCTGGCACATTTGCAAAACCAGATGAAACCAGAAAGGTGTGTGCTAAGCTGTCACATAGTTTGGAGGAAAAGAATAAGATTTTCCTATATTTAAACTTTTCAGTGATCTGGTGCAGAGCAACAGCAACATGTTCATCTTTCTACCACAGATGAAACCAGCCCCCTCCTCTGGCTCTTTGTTTCCTGCCTTTCCTCTGCTTAGAACACTTAGCTATTTTCAGTGGAAACTAGTTTTGAGCCTTTGGGCTTAGAAACCTTTTAAAGGTATTGGCATGAATTATCTCATTTAATTGGACAACGCTATTGTTTACGTGCTGCCTCCTCTCACCTTGTGCCCGGAGGCTATGACTCAGATGCCTGTTGCCCTCACCTCTCTCTGGCCAGGTATTTATTGTCTGGGATGGCTGCTTTCATGGCAGTTCAATGGGCCGCTGTCCAGGTGTCCCCTCTGGCCTGTGGGGCGTGCGGCTGGCCACTCCCCGCGCAGCCTCTCTCCCGCTCTCTTTCTATTCATCCATCAACAACGAAAAGCTCCAATCAACTTCTTCTAGACATTTTCTTTTCTTTTTTTTTTTGGCGGTACTGGGGATCGAACTCAGGACCCTGCGCTTGCTAGGCAGGCGCTTATTCCACTGAGCTATATCCCCAGCCCTAGACATTTTCTTGATGAAGATCAGGAACTCAGTCTCTGCCTTTTGGAGTTTATGTGACAAATGCTCCTTTTTACCTGGATTGAACTTGGAGAAGGCAGCCCTCCTCAGAGGCAGAAGACAGTGGTCTTAAAACATTCCCCCTGTCTTCTCCCTCATTGCTGGATCCCTGCACAGGGCGTTTACAGGCTGGTTTGTGGCCTGTTTATACTGGCTTCACGGTGGCTTGTGTGTCCCCTTAGAACCCTCTCATCTTTAGTAGAAATGCAGACTGTGAAGGCCTAATTTTGCATGTTTAACATTTTAGTTCCATAAAAGATAGCTTAGGTCTGATCATTAAGCAACTACTGTTAGGAAAATAGGAGAGGAAGCCTACTCCAGTCAGGCTTAGCCAAGGGGCTAAGCTGGGGGCCCCAAGGGCTTGGAATGTAATGAGGAAGTATTCTCTGCCAGAAGGCAGGAAAGCCAGGCAGGTTCAGAACAAAGTCCCAAGAAAGCCCCCAGTAAAAAGGATGCTTTTTCTAATTTTCACATAAGATCTATGATATTGTTGTTTTTCTTTTACAGCTGGAGAAGCAGAAATTTACACTACTAGTCATATTCTTTTTACTGTTTTTCAGGAAAAAAGAAGGCAAATATTTTGATTAGTAACATGGATAAAAATATTCTCACCCAGTAAACATGTATTTTATTTTCTGCCTTCCATTAGATAAATAATTTTAATTACCCTACTTTGTTCATTATGCACACTCTCCTGAGTAGAATGACAATTAACTTTAATACCCCATATGTCATTTGCTTTAACATTTGTGTTTCATTTCACACGCAATCCTCATCTACCAGGTCATGAATACGTCACTTCAGTATTGATAGGAATTGACCACTTCACTTAATGCTGTCCTGACAGATTTAAATGTTTTGCCAGTCTGAGCTATTAAAAATAACTATTCATAAAAGCATCTAAATGTGTTTCTTGTTTTTCCAAGCCCTTCCCTTAATCCTTCTGAAACGACCTCACTTTCCTCAACTACAACATCTTTTATACGCATCTATTTCCACCAGTGTTTATCAGTGGAATTCTCATCTCCGAACAAACGTCCATTCAGAACAAGGCAAAGCCCTGTGTGTAAGATTCCCAGGGAAACTAATCAAACCCGTTTTATCTGAATGTACACAGAGAATGTAAGCACAGTTGTCAAGTGCTTCTTAGTCTATGTAGAGATAAGAGATTTTTCTCTCACCTTCCAATTTATCATCGCCCATTGGAATGTTTATCCAACATCAGGAGAACAACCCTAAGCATTTATTTTCTGCCTTAATAGCCCAACAGCGACAGGTGCTCAAATGGCTTTTGTTTCTTAAGATAGCCCCGCTGTCATTATTTTTACTGTCCATTGGCTCTGTATTACTTGATGTAACAAACTTGACTGGGTTCTTCAAATGTGCGACATGATGTGATTGGAGTTGAGGTTTTAGAAGGTGTGGCCAGAAAGGGGTTGGGCTCTGCCTTACTCCCTCTGTTTGTGCCTTTTCGGGTGACAGAAATGTGAATACATTAGAGTCACAGGATCAGCTTTCATAACAGAACTAATGGGATGCAGAGTTTAAACCAAAAATAACCACAGCGGTGCTGCAAGCGTGCACATCAGAGAAGCAGCTGGGCTAGCATGCTGCTTCCCTCGCTCCCAAAACTTGTCTACACGGAAGAGGTCAAAGGGTCACAGTTGCTTACAGCTGTGACTCCCTGAGATCCTTCGTCAGGATAACCAGCTTCGAGGTGATGCCATCTGCCTTCATTTATCTCTGCAGAATGTCCATTTTAGAGAAATGAAATGTCTGTCTGAGTTAAGTCTTTAGGATAGTTGAAGCCAAGCTGTGATCTCCATCAATTAATTTTTCCCATGCTATGGTCTAATCTATTTTAATTTACTAAACATCGAAAGCAATCAAATACAAGAAAGACACAAACACATGTTGCTTTAGAAAAGGGACTCAGAAATTCTTGTGGGGGCAATTATTAATATTTCCTATGGCACACCACTAGAAAATCCACAGCCAGAATGAAGTGGTGGCTGCTGGCTGCAAGGTGGCTGCAGTTCTGGCCGCCAGCCACGTCGGGAGGTGGGCAGCTGACCCGGTCTGTGCATCACAGCTGCCTGGGAGGGGTTTTCCTCCTGGTGCAGATGCTAAGAGCAAATTCTAGCACTGGAATGGCAGCGAGGATCTTAGGTCCAGAAAATATAATTACTTCAACTAAAAGCTGACCAACAAGAACAAATGCAGTCCACCTAACAAACGTGTTCCAGGAGACCTCTCAAAGATTTGTTTTCACACGTTTCCTCAGGCAGCTATGGCATTCACCAGTTCCAAGGCCCTTTTTACTATTAGCTGTTTTTATCACAGATAATAATTCTGACTCAATTTCTTTATATTTACTGCATAAGTCACATATTAAAAACTTTCCTACAGCCACCCAGATACAAAGCAAATGTAAAACATTAGAAAAGAATTCCAGCACTGCACAGGTCAAAGGATGTTTAAAATGACTGTACCAGGCAATGATTCTAGGTGTATATTTTCCTACTTTTTTACTTCTAGTCTTTTTTCTTTTGCCACTAGATAAGCTGCAAAGGAAGCAGAATGGATGTGATTTAAGATGGCCTGAGATGGCAACAGTGTTTTAAACTACTTTTGCCACTTGTTTCTGCGGTCAAAAGCATTGCTGCTACTTAGTGTAGTAACAGTATATCTATCTATCTATCTGTACACATTTTGTATATATATTAACATTTTATATATGTATATGAGCCATTCTTCTCAAAATCATCAGAGTACAAATGAAAACCACTCATCACAAAAATTTCCAGGATGGTGAGGCAGAGAATTAGTGAACCGTGAGAAGGCTGTAGTCTAGACGTTCTTCTCGCTTCATGAGAGAGGCCAGAGCTGAGAAGGCCAGTCACACTGAGTGAGCTCGCCAGGGCTGGGTGTAGCGGGAAGGGGGATGTGCTGCGTATTGCTACTAAGACGTACCAATCACCTCTTTCTCAGTTCTTGCTTAGTCAGTGCTAGATATGGGCAACCTATTCTAAAAAAGCAAACAAGCAAAAACAAAAACCCCCAAACCATTGATATATTTAGAGGAAAACGGCTTAAATTAAGAAGTGTTTGTCTCCCTCGGGCATTTCCTAATGTGTAGGTACGTAATCATGAGTAGTTTAGAAAACCTCTAAAACATTAAGTGACTGAAGTGAATAAATTCACTTTACATTTTTCTAAAAATGTTTTTAATATTTACCTTCTTTCTCGATTACCTTCAGCAATTGCAATATGATGTTTTACACTGTAAAAGTAAAGCTCATTAGAGGATTCCAAATATAATATCTACTCTGTTTTTGACTTAGAACCATCCATTTGTTTCAGAAAAGTTCAAACCTTAGTAAAAGGCATCTCATTAATAATGTTTGGATTTTCCTCAAAGAGTAAAGATCACTTGAACACCTGGATTTTTTGTGAATTTTTGTAGTTCCCATGATGGGACACCGAGATAAAAATTGAGTAGTTTTTCTTCAAGTCAGAAGCATTTGTTGAGTAAATCCTGATAGGTTAAACTTTGCGGCAGGGTGTAGAGTGCGTGGATAATAACAGCTTCCTACTCCGAGCAGGCAGCCAATAAATGTTAATTGTGGATGACGGTATTATTTATCCAGTTTGTGCCGAGCCAGTAAAAAGAGCAATGTAAAATTTGTCATTGCTTAGTTCTCCTGTCTAGTTTGTTGCTTTAGATTGAACACTGTAAGATGAGATGAGTCTTTCCATTCATTCACACCTTCATTTGATTAACATTCGCAGCTTTCAGGCCCAGGATGTTAAGGTGGTGAGGGTACGAACTGGAATGAGGACGAGGCCCTGCTGTCAAAGTGTCATCTGTAAGCCAGCTCTCAAAGGAATATGAAGGCTACATTTCAAAGAAAAGGGGGGTGTGGTTAATGAAGTGTTAGTTAGGGAAACATTAAACCAGGAAATACACTGAGGGAACCTTGGAGAGGGGCGATGACAAAAGAAATTTTCTGCTTATTTGTTTGATCAGTCTTGCCTACCTGTATCTGGTCATCTGAGCCACTACTCTGAAGATAACCATAGGTAATATAACAACTATTTTTTTCTAATTAACAAACACACATACATTTACAAAATCTCACAAGAACAATACAGGCAATACTGAAATTCAGACAAGGTGGTAGGAAATTAACAATGGTTGTACTACATATTGATTTCTTCAAAGCAGTTACTCAGAAAAACAAATGCAGATACATAAGATTGTTAATTTCCTATTGTTCTGAAATTCTGTATCATTTTTATTGGTTTTTATTGTTTTGTTTTTGTTTTTTATTCTCTTTAAAATAAAAAATAAAGTAATAAAAACATAAACACATCAAAGCAAACAAATAAAAAACAAAGAAATTTTTTCATGTTTATCCCTGTTTCTCAAATCTTCTCTTTGTTGCATAGTCACTGGGAACAGAAAGGTTTCAGTGCTGAGGGCTCTTTTTTCTTGTTCGCAAAGTTGTCTCCTCTGGTGCTGATGTTGCCTCTTTCTTCTTACTAAGTTCACGATAAAATTTTTGTTTTGTACATGTTTGTTCTTGTGGGGTAATCAGAAGGTATACTACGGTCTGCTTCAGAGGAATAGAGCTTAGACACAATTTATGATATGCCAAAAATATAGAAAAAAGCTGGCCAGAAATATTGAACAGCATTCTCTAAGTTTACTCAGAAAGACACACATGTACCTACATGCTTACCACTCTCGGTCCGTGTGTCTGTCTCTATGTTCGTTTCTATCTCCAGCCAGAGCAACTGGGCAAGAAAGTGAAATAATAGGCATCTAAATAGGAAAGGAACACATTAAATGGTATCTGCTTTCAGATAATTTAATCTTTCAGATAGCAGATCAATGATTCCACCAAAACACATTATAACTAATAAGCAAATTCAGTAAAGTTACAAGATATAAAACCAACATACAAAAATAAGTAGCATACCTATAACTAATAACAAACTATCTGAAAAAGAAGCAAACAAAATGTAATTTGCAATAGCATCATAAAAAAATACATGGGAGTAAAGTTAACTGAAGTGCTAAAGTCTCTCTACATTGAAAATTACAAAACACAGATAAAAAAATCAAAGATGATATCAATAAACGGAAGTATATAGTATGTTCATATATTGGAAAGAATGAAATTAAAAATACCCGTCATACCTAAAGTAGCATATGGATGATATATTTTCATAGTCATAGAAAAATCAATCTTAATATTTGTATAGAACCACAAATCCCCTAAATGGTCAAAGAACAAAGCTGGAGTAATCCTACTATCTGATATTAATATTTACTACAAAGCTAGAATAATCAAAACATTATAGCACTGCACACAAACTGACATATTGAGCTATGGATAGAACTGAGAACCTAGAAAGAGTTCTATGTATTAATGCTCAACTGATCTTTGACAAAGTTATCAAGACGTACAGTGGGGAAAAGATAATCTCTTTAGTACCTGGTGTTGGAAAATGATATCAAAATGCAGAAGAATGAAATTAAATCTCAGATAGAAAATCTCAACTTAAAGTTGATCAAAGATTTAAATATAAGACCTGAACCAACACTAGGGGAAAATATATAGAAAAAGCTTGTTGCCATTGGTCTGGGCAAAGACATTGGGGATATGATCTCAGCAAAGGAAAAAATAGGTAAATAAGATTGAATAAAACAAGAATTTGATGCACAGCAAAGGAAATCATCAAATATATGCTGAAGTTTTGTTGTGGCTTTATTGAGTATGTAGACCAATTTGAGGAGAATTGCCCTTTTAACAATTTTATTGAGAATTTCAATAAATTAATATGGAGCATCTTTCATGTATTTATTTCTTTTTCACTCTCAGAAATGTTATTTAGGATTTTAGGGCACAAGAATTTAATATATTTTTATAACCTCTAAGTATTTCTTAATTTGTGATTTATTATAAAGGTCATTTTCTTAAACCTTGTTTTCCTGTTCATTGCTAGTATACAGAAATACTGTAGATTTTTGTGTATTGACTTTCTATCTTGAGTCTTGCTTAACTTGGTAAGGCTAAAAAATACAAATTGTAAGAAAATGCAAAATTCTTTGTATTTGCAGATGGTATAATTATGTAAATGGAAAATACTACAAAATCCATATTAATTTTGAAATTAAAACTTACAACTCAGATACCACCAGCAGTGGATCCCAAACATGGTCCACAGACCAACTGCATCAGGAATGTTAAACTTTTTTTAAAAAAATCTTTTTGAGACAAGGTCTCACTATGCAGTTCAAGCTGGCCTTGAGCTCACTTTGGTTGGTCTCGAACTCTCAACAATCCTCCTGTCTCAGCCTCCCTAGTGCTGGTATTACATGTGTGTGCCCCCATGCCTGGTTGGAAAAATTTTAAAGAAATATATTCTCCTGTATTCTATCTTAGGAAAAATCTTATTTTTAAAGGTGGGGAGAAGGACATATACTTTGAGAAAACTCTAAAATTATGTTGCTAAATAAATGTTTACTTATACTTATGTCCTGTAGAGATGGGGATCATGAAGATTCTGGGGCATGAACTAAGGGTATTTATTTACTTAGTGTGCATGGCTGGGGTATGGCCAAGCTCAATGAAAAGAGAATTTTGCAGGAAGACACTTGAAAGGGAAGTATTGGTACAGTTGAGGACATGTTTTTGAGGTATCTATTAACTCTCAAATGTAAGGTGCTTATAAGTATCTGATATTCCAAAAGCTCTTAGCTGGAGAAACCTATCTGGGTCTCAAGCACTTTGGCAATGGAGAGAGAACCGTATTTTGTGCAGTGATTGTCTCAGGATGTAGAGGAAAGTTCAGTGTTTTGCTTTGATTTTGAAGGTCTTTACAGGCAATGCATCTGTAGTGTGCCAGGGCCCTTAGAAAATGCGTCTTTGATGTATCATCTGTCCAAGAAGATCTGCTTCATGAGGTGAGTCCAGTGTTTACTTATTTTGTACCTCAGCTTGTGACTAAAGCACTTTGGGGGGCTTTCAAGGAGAGATAATTAAGTGAGGATATTAATAGTATGATGATGAGAAAAACCAGAGAGGAAGAGCAGGGAGGCAGGGGAAACAGGAGAAAAAACAGAAAGGGAGGAAAATGGGAGCAAATTGCAGGTAAGGCTGAAACCCAAAATGTGTCTGTCCAGGCCAGGGTGTGTTTCAGCAGTGAGAATCAAGTCATTCTGGCAACTCATATAACAAAGATTTCTCTCTTCTCTCTGCTCCCCGCTCCTGTGTGCTGCGCTCATGAATTCAACCCTTCAGGGAACCAAGGAACAATTAAAAAGAATTTACCTGTTGCTGCAGCGTATGGAGCATGGTTAGTTAGCTGCATGGTATTTGCTTCTGTACTGAACATGCGTGGACTTATTCCTCGTCATTATTACTCAGACAATGTGGTGTAACAAGTGTAACAACTTGACACTGTATTTATATGCTATTAAGTACTACAGGTAACAAGAAGTGATCCAAACAGGAGAGGTGCATGTTCGTAGCTTCTGTACGGCACTATTTTATATAAAGGACACAACATTTTTTGATTTGCTAATCTGAAGAGTCCTGGAACTTATCTGTCATGGATACAGGGGTGAATATAAATATATACATATATATTCTAATAATTGCAATGTATACATATAAATGTATGTGCTTATATATATATGTATACTCTAATTAAAATTAGTTAAATTCACTAAACCACAAAATATAATTGATTGATTAGAACTGAAAGTGATCTAGGGATAGAATGAGGCAAAAATTACTTTAGAAATTCTCATAAAGACTTAGGTTCTGTGTTGTAATACAATGAACAAAATCCTATCTTTATAGTGATGAGTTTTGCTATAAGGGAACATTTCTTCCCCACTCTTCAAGTTTCCCTCCACATGGTGGTTCTTTATTACTGAGATACTCCCAGTCTCTTCCATTGCCTCATTTACTTCGTGGCTTGGTGCAGGGATTGGCACAATGGGCAGTGGCTGTGTCTCCCTTTCCTTTGTGGGGTGGAGCTGTCTGCTAGGACACAGGCTTTCCTTTGGTCCTCTAATATACTGGCTCTTTTACATGAAGCTCTTGTGGCACCAACAGTAGTAGGGAAGGTTAACAGTCCATTATTTCCTACGAGGGGTTGGCCTCATCTTCAGCTTCTGTGACTCAACCTTAGTACAGGTTGCCCACCCTTAGTGTAAAAATCTGTCATCACCGAGCAAGGCTGAGGCAGGAGGAGCCCCGAGTTCGAGTCCCACCTGGGCAGCTTAGTGAAATCCTGTCTTAAAATAAAAAGAGCTGAGGATGCCCCTTAGAAGTAGAGGGTCCCTGAGATTTATCCCTAGCACACATGCACACACACACATAGACACACACAGGTCCAAAATCGGAAATGCTACAAAATTGAACTTTGTGACTGTCAATATCATACTGTAAGTTGAAAATTTCACACCAGACTTCCCATGCTGCATTATGGTCAAAATTAATGAATTCACTCTTGGGGCTAGGGTGATATGTCAGTGGGAGAGTTTGCCTGGCAGATGCAAGGCCCTGTTGCAACACTCAACAAGGAAAAATGGCAGGTGCACTAAACCTACTACATAAAATTACCCTTGGGCTACATCCATAAGCTGTATGTGAAACATCATAAATTAATTCATGTCTAGACTTCATTTTATCCCCACGATATTTCATTATTCATATGAAAATATTCCTAAACCCACAAAAATTTTCAATGTGAAACAGTTTTGTTTCAAGTATTTCAAATAAGGGATACTCAATCTGTAGTTCAGGTGCCTGAAGAATCTGTTATGTAAGTTTATTAATCAAAACATAATATGTTGGATACTCACCTACTTGTTTATTTTCTTACTTCAATTGGCCCAGACCTTGCATTGGGAGAAAAGTCTACTTACAAGTAGAAATAATTTTCACAGAATTGTTTATTTTTAAAATATGTAATGTAAACTGATTTCATACAAAGAAAACAGAAATCAGTGTAAGTGATTCCATAATGAAGATTTTGACATTGATGCCCAGTAGTACTTTTCTGGATTTTCTAGACCTAGGAATATATTTTCTAATAACTAGGACTGAATGGTTGTCCCATATGGCTTTGAGTTCATCCTGTTTTCTAGAAAATAATAAGGAAGACCCTTTGTTTGGAATCTGAGGGGAATGAGGTAGCTTTAACTAGATTAGTGATTATGGTAAATCGAATTACACCGTGGGAGCTCACTCTTTTTCCTTTCTAAGGTTGTTCTCCCCAAATCTTCAGACCATGCTTGGAAGTTTGTTCTGTGCCTTGCTCTAAACATTCGAAGCCATGAAGTCTGATGTGCCGCTGTTGATTTAGATTTGATCCAGACTCATAAAATGGGCTCTTCCACTCAAAATCATGATTTTCTTAACTTATCAGCTGATGGATACTTTTTGCATCTTTTTTGTATATCATGACCAACAGCATTGCCAACATTATCTGAAAATGTACACTTTAATGCAAAGGCTTTCTCAATCACATGGCAATCTTGCCTAATGGGAGTTGGAATACAGCAGAGCACGACATCACATTCTTTATATTACCCGTCATTTAGGCACTCAGAAACAGCACCGCCAAGAGGCCTGTCCATTTTGTTTGGTGCTGCACTGCAATGTAGCCCACAGTTTCAGTGGAGGATTGATGGATACAGGTAGCTAAAAACGTAGCCTCTGTTGGCTCACTTCAGATTGTTCGGTACTACTCTGCTTCAGAAAGGAACGAAGCCGCCCACGTGAAGGAGCCCGAGGCCTCACAATGGAGCGCTGACAATGTATTCTGTCAGCTGGCTGCTTCTAGACATGAATAAGGAATCTTTTAGACAAAGTGTCCTATCATTCTGCTGTTTGCAAATTTGCATAAATGGGATTTTTGATGTGATGCCTTGGAACAGCCCCACAAATGCTTTGTCAATGTGCTAAGCTGAGCTGAGAAGTGCTTGCTATGATATTAATAATGGCATGGTGGGCCAAGCCTGTTTCTGAGCCAATGAGGCAAATTTTGTGGAAATGGCAGGAAAGGGGAGGGAACAGTAAAAATTAAGGAGAAAAGCAATTCACTGCTTTCTTCTCTTCTACAAAAGGACAAAAGGTAGATAATCAATCCATTTATTGTTAGCTGTCAGACTTGACCACAAGGCATTGTTAGAACTAAACATATGTTAAATTGAAGATGTACTGGACACTTTATGGAGTTGATTCCCTCTGGCAATAGTGAGGAGGCCAATACTGTTGATATGTGAAGTCAGTTTTCTCTTAGAACAAAGCTGGTTGATAACAGATACAAAAATACAAGATCACTTACACCACGGAAAATATTAGCTAGATTGACCTTGTCAATTTCCAACTGTCTCTGTCTGTGAAATATTACTTTTTCATTCCTTAGTTGTCATATCATAAATATATATGTGATGTTTTTCTAATCTGTGTGTTAAATGCATTACCCTGCTGAATGTTACTTCCCCACCAGCTTATTCAAAATAATACTCATGCCAGAAACTCAATGGGTTTCTGAAGCAGAACAAGATTAGTGACATGGGTTTCACAAAGTGCTTAACATGGAACCACAAGGGACTTGACAACAAGGTAAGTTCTAAACTATGAAAGAGCAGCCATGGTTTAGTTAAAATACACGTCTGGAAGAATCCTGGGATTATCCGATTTTAAAGAGCATTTGGATAAAAGACTGAGATACAGGCTCAGAATAAATCTTGACACTTGCTGTGTGTAGCAAATACCACAGTAGCCACAGAATCAGCATCTCATAAGTGTACTTTTTTATTCTAAAAAACATTTATAGGCATTGAGGATCTAACATATTTTAGATCCTGGTAATGAAGAGTAGAGTGTCTGGAGACCAAATTAATAGTGACTGTAGAAAGCGTAGGAGATCTGGGGACATCGCTCAGTGTCCCAGAGCTTGCCTGGCAAACACAAGGTTCTGAGTTTGATTCTCAGTACCAAAAAAAAGAAAAAAGAAAACAGGCCCTGGAAATACACTCCTTGTTTTCACTGGAGATGTTTAACTATGTTGAAAGAGACTAGAGTGAGGAGATCATGTTACTGTCTTCCAGCTTACATTTCATGTGTTTTTCACTTAGGGGAGAAGGAATAGGATGCTGGGTGTCCGTGTGGTGTTCACGCCACTAAGTCCTTTAACAAATATGGCAGAGCCAAGTATGTGGAGGGCTCTGCAGCTGCGGACAGAAGTAACATTAGAGAGAGGAGTTGAAACATTTACAAGTAAGCCAAAGGGAAAGCGGGTCTCAACCTTGCTCCTCAGCAATTAAACCCTGATACGTGCAGCTGAGTTTCATTCTACCTACTGCCCTCCCAAAGCACCTTTTCTCCAGTTCCAGTAATTCAGGCTCTGGCTGGATCCTTGCACGGAGCAGGCTTCTACCTTCTGCGGTGCCAATCCAGGGCAATTGCATCTAATGAGATGGAGGCCCATTGTAGGATAAGATTAGTGATTATGTAAGATTATGTTCCATCCTCGGGCTGTAAGAGGCTTACACAGCAGTGGAGATCTGTGTAAATGTTATTAACTTCAGCTAATTAGACTCTTCTAAACCTGAGAAATCTGGATTCCAGAAGCAGAAATGAGAACACTTGGACCAGTTTACTGAATTACAAAGCAGCTTACATTTGCCTATGGCTAGTGCTTGTTTAAATCCATAAGTAGTAGAGGTTTTAGCTGAGGATATTTGGTCTAGCCTGAATAGAGCAACTGTCTACAAAACCTGGGGTTCACTTGCTAGAGTTATTGGGATCGTGGCTGTTTGAAGGCAGTGGTACAGCAGAGGTCCACCAGAATCAGACCATTTCAAAGACGTCGGGAGGCCCTCATAATTATGAGTTCTCCTTATAATTGCCTATACCACCCTAAAGTATTTCCCCTAGATTTGCTTTTAGTAGCTTCATAGATTCAAGCCTTGCATGTAGATTTTTGATTCATTTTGAATTGTACTGGGTGAAAGATACCTGTTTCTGGCATTCAACTTCCCAGGAAGATATATTGAAGAGGCTGTTATTTCTCAAATGTATATTTTTGGAACCTTTGCTGAGAATCAGTTGGTTGTAGATCCTTAGTTTTATTTGTATACTATTTTGTTTCATTTATCTATATGTCTTTGTATATGTCAGTAACACATTGTTTTGGTTACTGTGGATCTGTAGCACAGCTTTAAATCAGGTGTTGCAACGCTGTCCGCTTTATTCATTTTTTTCAAGATTGCCTTCTCTACTGGGGGTCCGTTATGTTTCCATATGAATTTTAAGATATTTTTTCTGGTTTTGTGAAGAATATCTTTCATATTTTCATGGAAACTAATTGGATCTATAAATGGCTTTGGCTAATATGGACATTGCAACAATATTAATTCTTCCAATTTATGAGCACGGCAGGTATTTCTGTCTTTTGTATCTTCCTCAACTTCTCTCATCAGTGTTTTGCAATTTCTACTACAGAGACTTTTCATTTTGTTAATTAAAATTATTCCTAGGTATTGTAATTTTCATGGTTTGTGTGAATGGGATTGAGCTTTATGTTCTCTTTCCAAAAAGTTCATATCATTATTTAAAAATACTTCTTATTTCATATGTTGACTCTGTGCCCTGTAATTTTATTTATTAGTTATCATTTATTATTTGTAATTCAATCTGATCATATTTTTTGATCTGTTCACATGTCTGTGCCTTCATGGGTCAGTTTTGGTGGATTATATGTGTCCAAAGAGTTCTCCATTTCTTCTAGATTTTCCATTTGTTAGCATGGAATTGTTCACAAGCGTTTCTAATGCTCCTTTACACTTTGGGTGGAATGGGTTGTAATGTCTCCTTCTCCATTTCTGTTTTCACTGGGATCTTCTCTCTTTTTGTTCTTTCTTAGCACAGCTAACAATTTGTTGTTTCTTTTGCAAACACCTCTTCGTTTCATTACTATTTTGAATGGCTCCACTTTTAAAAAGTTCTATTTCTTTTATTTCTACTCTAATCTTTGCTAATTTTTCCTTCTACTAATTTTGGGTTTAGTTTTTTTTCCTTTTCTAGGTTCTTGAGAGGCATCATTCTGTTGTTTACTGGAAATCTTTCTCTTTTTTCTGATGTAGGTCTTTTCTGTGATAAAATTCCTTCTTAGGTCTGCTTTTGCTATACCCCATCAATTTTGGTATATAATGTTTCTGTTTTCATTTTTTTTTAAATTAAAATATTCTTTTCATTTCTTCACTTCATGTATTTATTTGTTTAAAATATTTTGCACTGTTCAATTCTAGTTATATTCCATTGTGGCTAGGAAAGATATAGGAGAAAACTTGAACTTATTTTGATTAAGATTTGTTGTGCAGGAGGGTTGCATGCACTAATGAAAAGAATATGCGTTCTGAAACTCAGAAGGAACATTTTTTAAGTATTTGTTTGGGCCATCTAGTTTATAATATAGTTTAACCAATGATTCTTGGTTGAGATTTTGGCTGAATGACATGCCTATTGATTAAAGTGGTGTATTGCAATCTCTCACTATTATTCTATGGAGATTGTCTCTCCTTTTAAGTCTAGTAGTGCTTATTTTATAAAATTGGGCACTCGCATTAGGTGCACACACATTCATCATTTTTACATTTTCTTGTTGAGTCGATCCTTTCCTTGATCAGTAGTTCATTTCTTTCAGGCCCTCTTTCCCCCATTCCCCTACTACTCCTGCCCAAACACTGCAGTCTTGTGTGCTTCTGGACGCTGCAAACTTGCAGAAGTCCCTACCCTGCTTTGTGTAGGTCCAAATGCAAAATTCCTTTGACACGCAGTGGTCGTTACCAATGATCACCAAGATATGTTTGTTCTTATGTGTGCTGGCAAGCCTGACTGCACTGCACTGTGGAGCAGTTCCCGTGCATATGAGGTTTACAGTGTCCTCTTTCTGTAGAATGCCTTACAGATTTCTGGTTTCTTCTTTGAATTCTCTGCCCAGTGGACCTCAGGGAAGAGTATGTAGAAGACTCAGGTACCAAGTGGGATTGTAGACTGAAAACTTAATCTTTGCTAGGAAGTGCTATGATACCAGCAATGTAACTACAGTAATACTTTTCTCCAGAAATATTGCTCCCACTTTAGCTACCATAACTGAAGCACGTGATGGGAACATATCACACCACACCACACAACATAACATACATACACATACCGCATAGATGCAGAGTTGTTGATGTCAACTACTTCATGCTAGCTTTGGCATGTATTAGAGTATTATTAAATAATCTGCTCAAAAGTCTAGAGCAGTGGGAAAGGGGAAGGACTAGCTCTGGTGACATCCTCTCCAAGACTGAATCTTACACTTCTTTTCTGTGTGCCCTGAGAGAGTTTCTGTTGTGTATGTCAGTTTACTCCATCTAAGAAACAAATATCTATCTGTCAAAGTCATCATCAATCCCTGTCCCATGGGTAAGAGAAATGAATAATATACAAAGATGTTTTGGGCATGTAATAAGCATTTAATAAGTGTTAGTTCTTAAAACAACACAGGGGTACCTTGAAAATCATTCATCTTTATAACCGCTGATTTTTCTCCTCTCAGTTTTCTCACTTGTGTATATATATGCCCTGTTCAATTGTTTCTATCTCCTACTTTTGGATATGTGTTCAACCTTATTTGTACTGAAGGGCATAAAAGAATGGTGGAAATATTTGTAAACTGTCAATTCTTACTTGATAAATATGTTTGCATGTTTAGAAAAATCCAGCTAAAATCTTAGTTCTTTCTTCTTTTTACAAATGGGCAGATGTTTTTGCTGAAGTTTATAATGTAGAAGTATATGTGAATAAAGTTACTTTTGTAAATTAGCAATGTTGTAGTCAGGGTGTACAAGGGGAAAGATTTAAGAGTAGGACACATAATTTATAGGATTATTTTATAATATTCACCCAAAGAATCAAATAGCAAAGAGTGTGGGAGATTTGTCCACATGCTACAGACCAAATAATCCAGCTGAGGTCCCTGATCCCACAGCAACGTCCTACACGAGTCTGACTGGAGGGCTAGGGCCCACAACAACGTCTCATGCAAGTTTGTACCAAGGATCTGCACTGGGGAGGATCCAAACGTCAGTGGTAGAAGCTAGAAAATCTGTGCCAGTGGGATGTAGGACCTGTGCCAGCAGGCTGAGGAATCTGCACTGGAGCCGGGAAGTGATGCCCAAGGTAAGGACTGGAGCTCTTTCAAAGAGAACTGTAGTCATCCTCTGTTACAGTGAGGACTCAAGCTCCTCTGATGATGAGAACAGCTGAATTTGTATCAGAAAAACCAGTAGGATGGGCTTCTGTAGGAGGATTAACAGCATATCTTCCCCTCCAGTTCTCCTTTTATGTTGGTAAAATTCTCAAGTGGGCTTTCCATCCCGTAACCACACTGATTCAGTTCTGCTGGGTGTTGCAAGTTGACCATTAGTTAATCCACTGCAGTACCGGGCATATAAGTGTTGCATTGAACACTCAGGGTAGGATAATTGCTAGGATGCACACAATCCAGAGAATGCACTCATATGTGTAAAGATAAGGAGCACACTAAGTAGGAGAATGTACAGGTAATTATAACTGTGAAGTGCTTCAAAAATTTCTAGGGGCAGTGACTTCTCATTCCCACCTCTACTCTCTCAGTTTTGCAAATGTGTCATGCATCACAGCTCAATGGCAGGACGCCGGGCACAAGCACTCTGCAGTATCTTTCTATCCTAGTGGCACAGAGGCTAGAGGTAGTGTGTATGACCAGTTAAAGTTAGTGCAAATTATGTACCCATATACCATTAAATAAGGCAAATAAGGTAATACTATATGTCTTCAGGGAAATGTTAAAATGTTGAACAATAGCATGTTGGCAGCAATTTGTCATCCCATGTCAAACTTTGTGGCCAAAGATCAGTATCAAATTCTCAGTACCCTTAGAGTTACACAGAAAGATCTTGTGGACCAATTGTAAGACAGCCTTGTTATTCCATACTTTTGAAAACATGCTGTGAAGCTATAGTATTTAAAACAGCCAGTTGTGATGGCGCACACCTATAATCCTAGCACTCAGGAGGCTGAGGCAGGAGGATCACTGGGAGTTCAAAACCAGCCTGGGCTACAAAGTAAGCTCAAGGCAAGCCTGAACTGTACAGCAAGACCCCATCTAAAAAGAGCAAAAACTAAACTTAAACAATATGGGATGGTGAGACTCTACACAGGTATGAAAATGAAATTTATACTAAATGTAGTGCTTCCAATCTGTGAGAAAAGGGTAAATTATTCAACAAATTATATTACATATGTTGTAAGAATTTGTTGTCTTTTCTGAGTATTAAGTTCCACATTATACAAATAGCTTTTACTTTTACTTTCTGGAGTTGAAGGCTTTTTTGGTGCTAACTTTGTGGTAGGATCACAGTAGCACTCCAGTGTAAGGGGAAACTGCAATGCCCTTTCAAAAATGTAACATTCTACATGTTTGAGGTCAGAGCTGGTGGATAAATGGGGAAAAAATAATGAGAAAAATGCTATAATTTGGCTAGGGTTTTAGGTTAAATTTTTCTGGGTATCTCTGAAATTTACAAGATAATTTCTTTTTCTTGATGTTTTATTTTTCATGTGAACATTTAAAAAAGCAGTCTGCTGCAGGCATCTAAGTGCTGTCCAGTCATTACACCATCATTATTTCCTACAGCTTCTCTTGTTTATATGTCCATGTTTTTATGGGTATACTTAAAAATTCCCTTAAAAATACAAAGTTAATTTTATCATCTTCGGAGACATAGCATTTATTAATTAGTATTTGTGTTTTATGGAGCAATGGTCTCCTGTGCCTCCTGTTTGCTTCTGGAACAGGATGTTCCTTGGAGATTGAGCACAGGTATTGTTGGTCACGGAAAATTGTCTGTTCTGTCATCATTGTGCAGCAATATTGGCATTCTATGTCATAGTCTGCTGGCTTGGCCTCCAGAAGGCCAGGTTGCTTTATTTTTTTTTTACGGGTTACTTTAAATCAGTTCCCTAGAGGAGGTTTTGTTAAATGTCCTTCATCTTTTAGAATTCAGAATAAAAACATTTCATAGCGGAGGTTAGAAACAAGCTCCTACTACAAAATGGATTAGTTCTACATGTGAAGGTTGAATGAAGTGGCTTATGGGGACATTGCTTGGTCACAAGAAGCTAATATTTCACCCAGCTTTGTTCACAGTATTGTAATTATATTAATATTGGAGAGGATACTCTTTTTCTGAGTTCCAATTTTATAATAATGACTAAACCTTAGCCAAAGATACTTGTGTATTTCAATAATCAAGACATTTTTACATCAGGAAAAAGTGTTGTCTATGCATAGCAGTGAGTGGAGACTGGAAAAGATCTTGTCAGCACAAATGTACTTTTTCTATCCTTTATGAATTAGAAAGCTTAGTCAGTGATTGCTTTAAATTATAGGCTTCCGATCTCACCACTTAGCAGTCACATAATTACCATGTCCTTATCTGTTGCCCACTAATTTCCATTTGTAATGTGGTTGCTTTGCAATGAGAGGAGAAATGCATAAGATTCTAAAATAAGAAGAGGAATAATGATAAAACTTAAAGTGTTCTGGCAAATGAATAATGCCACTTTTCTCCTGTGGCTACTTCCTCTCTTTGTGGGTCACCTTCTAGGTAGAAGACTACTGCTGTCTGTAATTTTTGCAGAATGATGAGGTTATTTCAGTTAAAGTGGGAGTTTGACAGCAATACTGAGCTTGATCTAATAGAATAAAAAGCAAAGTTTTACATCTTAAATGTTAATGGAGATAGTCTGATTTCCTTCTTTCCTCGAAGCTCATCATACGCACACTGATTGCTAAGGTGGGTGAACACTTCTTAATTTTGCATGTATTCATTCGGGAACCAACATGCATTTCTAGGCATTTTCTACATAGATTTAATAAAACAAAGAAGGATGACTACATGATTGTTCCCATTTGATTTTTATTTCTGTCCTGGGAATCGAACTCAGGACTTTACATTTGCCAGGAAGATGCTGTGCTACTGAGCCCCCATTTGATATTTAAAATATGGTGTTAGCACACCAAAGCCACTGAAATCAAAGGCAGATTTAAAAGTGGATGGTCTGGGCTTTGCTTAGTCCTTCTTTACTCACTAAATTTGTTTCATTTTCTTTACTGGTGAAAGCAGCATGAGACCTATCAAAGCTCCCAGATTTCTACAGTGATCTTTTCGTTGCACATTTCAGGCTATCCTGACTAGTAAGTAGGGATTTTAAAAGTTTGGTGTACTAGAGATGAGGGACTTTGGAATAAAGATATTTTTAGGTTTCATGTTATGCGCTTTTATGATTTACTCCATTAATATAACACTCTCTATTTAACAGTAGGGGAAACTAAGGTAAAATTTCAGTTTGTTATGGACATATAAGCACCAAGCAACAGGTTTCAGATAGAACAGGTAAGATCTGCTGTCCCCAGATACACAGCTGATCCCCACATCTCTGACTCTGCATGACATTATTATCTGGATTATAATCAACATTAAATGATGTTATTCCAGTGAGCTGTTCTGCAGAAAACTATAGGAGGTAATTATGTGACACAATCTGAAGAGATTCAGATGGAATGTCTGCCACTGATCCTTGAAATTCTCTTGTGTAGAGTAATTATTTTGGAAATTAGTGACTGTTTAATCTGATGGCATCCTTAGTCCCTCATAATAAATAAGTTTAACTGATAACAGAAATGTAAGGATTTCAAGTTCCCAACCATGTTATTAACTGTGCACAGTTCCAGTGTACAAAACCAGGAAATAGAGATTTTGTTATTCTCAAGAAAGAAAAATGGGCATTAGGAATAGAAACTGAAGTCCCAACATGTATTATATGAGAGTCTCAGAAACAAAAGTAATCATGTAACAGGGAAAGATATTTAAAAACATGGCGATGACTAAGTATTTCCTTCGATTAAATGAAGACCTGAATCTTCAATAAGAAAAAGCACAGTATGTCTGTATCATAATAAATAAAAGCAAATACACTCAGAGGTGCATTATCAAAACCGCAGCAGCTATCAAAGAGAAAAGCCTGAACTTTGCATGAATGTCCGGGGAAATACAGGTGCTGTTGGAGAGGGCGGTGCCATAGATGATGGGAGGTGTGAGCTATGGTGCAGTACACAAAGTCAGACCATTGTGGAAGAGACCAGGAAGCCCACACCCAGGTTCCACATCCCACATGCTAGAAGGTAGAGAATACTGCATCTCCTATTAACTAAAATGAAAGAGATACATATCAAATTCTAGAAGAGTCTCCAGCACCAGGGCAAGCCATGGGAGAGCACAGCAGGATTGGTGGGGCCTCAGGGACTCCAAAACAAAACAAAACAAAACAAAACAAAACAAACGGAATAGACAGGAGTAGGAAGCTAAATTGAAATGCAAACCATGTCATTCTCAGAAAGAGGAAGCCCAACACTGACCGCACTGCTTGAAGTCAGCTAAGCCTGACCACAGCACAGGGACCTGAAGTGAGTGGCACTGGCCATTGCACCTTCCAGCAAATGCTGCTTTAGAGAATCAGGTGCACAGGGCAAGGCTCCTCTCAGAGGTGCGTCAGTGTAGAGGCAGTGGGAAGAGGACAGAGACTTAAATTGACAGCTCACAGACATTCTACCATTATAAATATGACTGTTGAAGAAGCTGAATTTTACTGAAAGAGTGGAAGGAAGATGTTTAAATAAGGAATTCTATCCACAAATGCCTAGGAATTGGAAAAAGATCAAAGTAACTTTAAAGCTTTTCTAAGAAATAACAAGAAAGAAAATACTACTTGTATTTCCACTGATGAAAAATTGCCTATCCTCTCAAAACAGCCATGAAGCAGAAGAAAAGTAATAGGGTACTCCAAGGAGAATTAAATATGCTCAAAAAGATTTTGGAATTGTATATATGCAAATGAATGTATACACATAACTAACTTCTCTTTGTATGTATATTATGTATGTTATATATATATATATATATATATATCTGCTTTTCTCAGAATATATGCCTGCCATTAAGAGATACATGACTGAATGTACATAACAAAATTAGTAGGAATTGAGAAAATATGGAAAAAATGATGAAATTATCTCAGAAGAAAAGATAAATTATTAGGTGTCCCAGGGTAAATCACTTAAAATGGAACATTAATAAAGAACATATATAGTAAATATATCACATTAATAAAGAACGTTGAAAAAAGGACAAAAACAACGAAGAAAATACAAAGAATAGTACTTAAAACAATAATCTAGGTAAATGTTCTGGAAAAAAATTGAATTGCAGTGATTAAATCTGAGGTGTAGTCTAGTCAAAGTACTCATTAGAACTTTCAGGAAAAGAATTATGAATTACTTATGCAGTTAAATGAATTAGCAAAGCTTACACCAGACTGTATCCAACTATCCAGACTTCATTAGAATAGTGTCAAATATATAAGAACTGAGTCACACAGGGCTCAGAGGGCCTGGCTCTGACATCTAGAGGAGATTCTTCATGCCTTTGGGGAAGATATAATGGGAAACTTTATCAAAGGACTGATGGGGATAATTTAATGCTTTTAATTGTTGCACAATTAAAATAAAAAACTACAGGTTTGTAAAAAGCAGAAATATAAAAAATAGAAAATAACAAAAGAAACAAATGGGAAAGTAGAATAAGAACATTGAATAATATGGCAATAGGTAATGAATATTTAAACCTCATAGACCAATTAGTGAATGGGTACAGGAGAACAAATATGAGAACTACATCATCATAAAATATATAAGTATATATTCACAAATAGAACAAAAATATGAGATTTTCAAAAATAATGAGATAACTTTAGAAATAATAAAAGGGAAGACTCATCATTTAAAGAAAATGTAAATATGACATAATGCATATAATTATTATAACATGAAGTTGTATGACACTTTTGAAAGCAGTATATCAGTGCTTTCAGAAAAGATGTGTGGGGTTAACTAATCTCTGATTAGAAAATTATTTTCACAGCAGTGCACAAGCTAAACCAAAATCCTTCTTTTAAATAAAAATATCCCTCAAGCATATTGATTAAAACCTTAAAAATAAAGCAATGAACAAAAGCATACCAGGCCAAAAGCAACAATGCAATATTTTGTTTTGCAATCTTGATATCAGATTAAGTAACTGGTTAAAAAAGCATTAAGTGGAGAGTATAAGTCAAAATTCATAATGAAATTTTAATAGATATGACTATCTACATACCAAACAGTGACTACCTACACAAAATAGAGTAAGAAGAATTGCAAAGAGAAATGGACACACTAACAATAAAGACATTTCAACATGTCATTTTTGGCCAAAGATACAGGAAGCACACAAAAAATAAGAGTATGAAGAACCTAAACAATATCTAGGATAAATGGTATATATAGATTTCTACAAAATTCAACTCATATTATATTCGGAAAATAATCTATTTTCCTTTTTTATTTTAAAGAGAGTTAGAAAATATAGAACAATAGCAAAATATCAACCTAACAGACATAAACAAAACAAAGCAAGAACATTAAAAATGATACAGGGTTTGAAAACAAAATGATAGGAATTAGCAATGGTTGTTATGTTACATATTGTTATCTCCAATAAAGTTGCTTAGATTACCAGATGCAAGAATGGAAGATTGTTCAAACCATTAAAGAGAATAAAAAATTGTTAAAAAAACACTAGAAGCACATATATCTTTTAGAAAACCGATGTATTGATTACATCAATATCACCCAAGAAATCAATGAGAAATCTTATATAGTAAATATATCACAAATAAAACTGATTAAAATATAAAATATCTACAAATTAAAAAAGTAATAGTAAAAGTTTTCCAAAATTTCTTCCATGGAGATTTAAATCCTATGCAGTTTTATTTTAAAGAGAAAAAACAACAAAAATAATACAGAATTTTAAAACAAGATGATAGGAGATTAGCAGTGGTTATCATGTTGCATATTATTATCTTCAGAGTAGTTGCTCAGATTATAAGATACAAGCATGTAAAATTGACCAAAAAATGTAAACACTAACTGTTCCTTTCAATGAACTAATAGAAATTATCTTAGCTATCTTGTGTGTGTATATATATGTATATTTTTTCCCTTTCCTTTTTGCTCCTTTCCCCTATCCCAGTTGTTCTTTCCTTTTGAGAAGTTTGTTTCCTTTTCACTATACCTATTGTACCTTTTGGAGCTCATTTACTTTTTCAGTCTTTTACACTAGGGAGATAATATGATGTTTATATATGTGAGTCTAATTTATTTCACTTATGAATATGGTCTCTAGTTGCATCCA
This sequence comes from Dinomys branickii, assembly GCA_004027595.1. NCBI lineage: Eukaryota > Metazoa > Chordata > Mammalia > Rodentia > Dinomyidae > Dinomys > Dinomys branickii. The sequence goes on along the minus strand of PVLD010017858.1, from coordinate 4,432 downwards.
TTTATCTATAAAAGCCTCTAGTTTATCTTTCTTTATAGCTGAACAATACTCCTTTATATAAAAATGTCACACTTTTTTACCCATTCCTTGGCTAATGGGCATTTGGGTTATTTCCAAGATTTAGCTATTACAAACTGTGTTGCTATAAGCATGGGTGCACATATATCACTGTGATATAATGTTTTCAATTCTTCTAGAAAAATACCCAGAAGGGGAATAGGTGGGTCAAATAGGACCTAGGTCTCAGGTTTTTGAGGAATCTCCACATTGATTCCCCACCAATAGTGGTAAAGTGTTCTTTTTCCCCTACAGCCTCACCAGTATTTGCTATTGTTGATTTTTTAACTATAGCCATTTTTTTCTGGGGTGAGATGGACTCTCAGTGTTGTTTTAATTTCCATCTCTTGAAAGACCAATGATGTTGAACATTTTTTATACATTTATTTATCTTTTGTATTTCTTCATCTGAGAAATGTGTATTCATCTCAGATGACAATTTTTGGACTGGATTTTTAAATTTTGGGAGCCTGATTTTTAAAAATTTTTTACATGTTCTAGATAGAAGTCCTTTGTCTGAGGGAGAATTGGCTAAAATTTTTCCCAGTTTTTGAGTTTTCTGTTCATTCTGTTGGTGTTAAAGAGCTCTTGGATGAGAAAAGACATGTGAATTAAAATTTCTTAATTCCTGAAAAAATTAATGAGAACTTACATATCAGAGTCAAGGGGATAAATTTAAAGCAATGAGTATTTGAGGACTAAAGGGATGACACCTTGAAAGAAGAACAACTGTCTCCATTTGGCCTAAACTTGGCCCTATCTCTGTGTACCAATATGTGCAGAGCTGGCTAGACTATTTTCTATCTCCTCAATTGTGTTGTAGGCAGCTAAGTAAGACAGAAATATTATAGGTAGTTGGATAGGGCTAGGCCCTCAAAGGAGCCAGTATGGAAGACAAGATGCCTTGCAACTGCAGGAGAGACAGACACTTCCAGTTGAGGGCCAGACCTCAAGATAAAAGATAAAACAAATGCACCCACATACTTCCTTAAGGATAAACATCAGCAACTGATACTCTAACTAGGCCTCTACCACCTTGAGAAAGCCAGGAAGAGTCACTAATTCAAATACGCTCCAGAAAAAACCCTTGGTCTCTATTCATGCGTGCTTGTTTATGTGATTTGCTTTCCAACTGGATTCTGATTTAATCAATTTTACCCGAATAGTTATGCTTGCAATCTTATTGATTGGCCATAGTTTTGTCCCACCTCATGTCCACCTTGCGGCTTCCCATGTTTCCCACCTTGGACCCCCCTCACATCATGGATTTACTCTATAAAACTGCCTATAAAAGGTGTGTTTCCTAGCAACTCACTGGGGGCCATTGTGTCCCTCTCTCAGACAGAAGCTTTCTTTCCCTCAATAAATATATTCTACTCCTAATCTCCATTGTTCCTAAAATTTATTCTTCAATTTTAGAGAACATGAACTCATGCCAGACATCTAGTAGTTTTGGAGTTTCTTTCTTCTATATATCAATTGGCTTTAAGCAATCAAATAGGTTTAGCCAAGATGCTGATGTGTAGTCTTTGAAGCAATGTGACAGGTCAGTGATGCCCTGCCTATAGCTCCCAAGTAATGTGTGAATTAGGCCCAGGGAAGCCATGCTGTTGGCTGAGAATGAGCCTCAGGAAAAGAGGTTATGGCTTCTCAGGACAGGATTACACATCAAAACTGAAGCACTGACTCCCAAACACTAAATACTGCCCCAATCTGTGATATGCAGATTATTCTTTTTGCACATCTATCTCTCTGCATATTGCAGAGGTGATTTCATGCCTCCCATCTAGCCCAGGTCACAGCACTCACATATTTCTTTCCACTTCGCTCTTCACAAATGAATAAAATCTGGTTTGGTGTGGGGCTTTTGTCCTGGTTAGCCATCATTCTAGCTGGACCTAGGGCCCGTTGGCTCCCCAAAAGTACAAATATGCCTTAGTGCCTTTGTTCTTGTCATGTATCGTAACGGACGTGGGAGATTGGAATTAGCTTCCTAGAATTCCAATAGCTTATGTGTGGGATTACAAATGCTGATTTATCTGAAACAAAAGAAGGTCCAGAAGAGCTTTCTATAAGTATTAACAAAATTCACAGCCTATAAAGCTTTACTAATAAAACAAAGAGTGAAAATAAATGAATGGAAGGTCTATTATAATACATTGATCAAATAATGACAAGGTCAACAAAATGAATCATAGTAAGAAAATAATAATAAAAATCTAATAATGCACAGAACAGAAAGATATTAGAGCAAACTAATAGTCCAAAATCTTGTTTCTTAGAAGAGATTTTAAAATTCACTGCATATCCTATGAAGAAAAGTAGGAAAAAATATAAATATTCAAAATCTGTTGAGAAAGGAAATTTGAAACAATATGACATTATTTTTACATTTCTGTGAAATAATTTCTAAGGAAAATGAAATTTATGTAAGTTGATCTTCTTAGAAATGAAAAAGTTTACCTCTATTTCTATAGCAGAAATAGTAAAAATTACCAGCATATTATCTCACAAAAAGTACCAAGCCCAAATGCCACCATGAGAGATTTCTACCCAAGCTTTAAAATACTGGGTAATCCTAGAAAATATTTTAAATTCATTACAGCAAACTATTACAAATTCATTGCAGTTACTTGGGAGGCTGAGGCAGGAGGAAGAGAAGTTCTAGGGAAGCCTGAGCAACTTACTGAGACACCATTTCAAATTAAAAAATAAAAAGGGCTGGGAATGAGGTGTAGCACCCTGGGTTTGATTGCCAATACTGAAAAAGAAAAGAAAAACAAACACTTTAAACTCATTTTATGATGCAGGATGCATATTGACATGAGCAGATACAACAGCATGAAAATGTAGATCAATATTGCCCATGAATCCAGGTGTAAAGATATTGATTATAATATTAGTAAGGACAATGGGGAAATACTTTAAGAAAAAAGCCCCATGACTAAATAGAGTTTACATCATTGCTATGGTTGATACATTGTGTCAACTTGGGGAGTCTAGAGGTTTGGCTGAGGGACTCAGCAGGAAGCCAAGGTGCTTACTTTGTATACATCCTGAGCCTGTGGAAGAGGAGGGCATGGAGATTGTGTGAGAGCTACATGCCCCCTGGGTGGGGGTAGCTTGTTTACAATGTAAGGGAAGGAAAGAGGCTACTTTGCTGCCATTCCTCCTTTTTGCTGGTTGTTTTTGCTGTGTTCTGCCGCCATGAACATTTGCACTCTGCCACGTGCCACTCTGCCTCTGAGCCAGCCAAGTATGGACTGAAACCTCCACAAACTGTAAGCTAAATAAACCTTTCCTTCCTTCATTTAGGGTGTTGGGTATTTTGTCTCAGCAATGAGAGAAAAGTAACCAAGACAATCATGATTACAATTCCTGTGCAATATTAGAAAATCTATTAATATAAATTCCAAAATTAACAAATATAAAATGATAAATGTGACTATTTCCAAATGGACTTCGAAGGGCTTTGGCAAAATTCTGCAACTCATCCTATTAAAAATTTTCAAGAAAAGAAGTATAAATGGACATTTTCTTAACACCATGATAGATAAATACCTCAATTTTAAGCCAGACTCTTGACAGGGAGGTGTGATCTATTCCTTTAAGCTCAGAGACAGGCCTAGGACACCCATAGTCTTTGCTGTCATTAAACTTGTAATAGGCACCAACACAATTAAGTAGAAGAGAATAGTAAAAGGCAGAAGATTAGAACTGAAGAAAAACCATGACTAATAGCTGATATGATAGTATATCTGGAAAGCCCTAGGGTGGCAATAATAAAACTAACTCAAACAATAAAATAATTCATCAGGATAGTAAGCTGCAAACTTTGCACACAAAATCAATAAACTTCATATGCAGAAAAAATAGAGTATAATGGAAGAGAAGACCCCATTTATAACAGTAACAAAAAAGATAACATACTTAGGAATAAATTTAAGGCTATAAATGAATTAAATTCATCCATTAAACGATGCAAAGAAGAAAAATATCAACCATAATTTATATAGGCAAAAAATAAAATCTCCCAGAACAAAGACATATTTCTGGAAATGTTCAGGGCAGGGGGAGAGTGTTTTCTGCAATACATGGCTCACTATTTGCTCAATGTCACTATCAAAGGGTCACTTTCTAATTATTTGTTCTGTTTAGGGAGTTATTTCTATAGCTGAAGGAAAACTTCAAATAAATAACATGACTAGAATAAGACAGAAAGGAGAGAGGTACGTACCCTGAACTCAAGAAGGATCTGAAATGGAAACTGAAGCTCTAGCAAAAACCAAGCAGAACCTCTCCTGGAGGAGAGGATTGGAGGGCTGCCGTGGCACAGTCGGAGAGAGAAGAGATGGAGAAAGAGGAAGCCACTGCT